>JAPYYR010001867.1:0-23190 GCA_030523065.1 Aphidius colemani
GATAAATCTCAAGGGTCTAAAGACCCTGGAAATTGTTAGTAATAGGACAATTGGTATTTGTCAAAATGTATATTCCAAAAATATACCAATTTCAATAACCGATATTCGTTATGTAAATGGGGAAATTGATGAATTACCAGAAAATTCATTTATTTGTATGCCTCAAATTGAAGTATTAGCAATAACCGAAACCAATCTGATGACAATACAAGCTGGTTCATTCAACATACTTAGAAGTCTCAAATATTTAAACTTGTCATTCAACAAATTAACTACTATTCCCATGAATTTGTTTAATAATCTTCCAAATCTTGCTGTTATTTTATTAAATAACAATGAAATCGAAGATATTCAAGATGAAACATTTATATTACCCAATATCAAAAGCATGAAGCTATTAAATTTAAGTCACAATGAAATCGACATTAAAACTGATACTTTTGATAGTGTTAAATGTGATCAATTAGATTTATCATACAACAATATAAGTCATATCGAAAATAATGCTTTCAAAGGCACCAACATCAAACACCTATATTTGCACAATAATTTTAATCTCATCGTAGTCAATCCAGCTTGGGGAATTCCTAAATTTACCGCTACTCACATGAACAGAAAATACTATGTCGAAAAGTATTTTTTAGCACCACATGGATAAAACAAGTGACAAGCATCACCTCACTTCAATCTAACTAATAAACCTATCAGAAATTTCAACAGTGATCATTCTATTTATATATCCAATAATACTGTTGATTTTTTTTCTGTACGTGACAAAAATCACGTTTTATTAAATCGTGTTTCAAATCATGTAGTCTAGTTTGGCGCTTCTTACTCCCACTTTCTCTTTTTTTTTTTAAACCTGTAAACTTGTTTACATGAAAATGCTTGATGACAGATAAGCCTTTACTTACATTGTATATTGTTGTATATAGCATAAATACATAAACAAATAAAATTAGCTCCAAAAAATCAATAAAAACAATCATTAAAATTATTTTTTATAATCTAAATTAATTAAAATAGCACAAAGTAATTTATTATAACTTAAAAAAATAATCATCAAAGTAAAAATGCCACCAGGTATGTATTAAATAATGAAATATATAAATTTCTCATTTTAAGGTTATAGTAAATATTGATATTTTTATTTTTCAAAAACAATTATAAACAATTTTTGATAAATAAATGAATAAATAAATGAATAACAATTATATTTGTATTTTTTTTTCGATTTAGCATCAGTAAACACACAGAGACGAATTAGTTCAATGATTAAAAAATTTAGATTTAGTGAATTTGAAGATGCTGTGTTACCATTATTTCCAGAATTATCATGGATTAATGTAAAATCAAAATTAATAAAAGATCATCAACATTTTACATCATCAGATGCTGTTAAAATAATTGAGCATGAAATAAGTGTAAGTTTATAAAATCTAAATCAAAAAATACATCTAAATTTAGCTAATTAATTTATTGAAATTTTAGAAATGTCATTTGAGTGACAGTGAGTTAAGAAAAAGACTTGCAGAGCTTGAAACAGTTGGTAAATATCAATATGTAATAATTAAAAAATAAAACAAACATATCATTAACAAAATAATTAATTGTTATTTTATGTTACAGACATAAGTAGACACTCAAAAAAAAAAATATGGTACGGTTATGAACTTCGTAATAATGAAAACAATAAATTATTAATACCAAATATTGATATGGAAAAACGTATAGCACAATCACTTTTAATAAATTCACTTAAAACGAGTGTTAAAATAATAAATAATGAAGGAATAACGTTTATATCATTACAACAAAAAGACAAAACAAAACAACTATTACCAATATTTGTAGCATTATATTTACATCAAGGCTATTTTTTTATATCTAAAAAAAATATTGCAAAAGATATATTGAATGGAATTGTTGCTGGTTTAGGATACAAAAGTCATAAGTATTTAAATTTATCTGGTAGAAATTTAAATTCACTTATTAAGATAATACAAATGAAAAAAAATGGTTGTGTTAGATATCAAAATTTGTATGATACACCAATTATTAAAAATTCACATCCAATTTACAAGTAAGTATTTTATTTATTTATTTAATTTATATTATTTTCTAATCAATTTATTATGATATTATTAATTATAGAAAAACTGGAATTGATTTTCGACAGCACAAAGAACGTAGAAAATATCTTGAAAAATGTTTTGGTAATGAAAATTTAGAGTTTGAATTATTGACAATGAATTCAACAGAAATACCTTGGATTTATGATAAATTAAAAAATGATAAAATGATACAATCTTGGGAGTTTAAGAGTCGTAATGTTCCATTACAATTATTACAATTAACACAACAACGTATATTTATTAATCCACTACCAGAATATATTACAAAATTAATTGAAAATGGTAAAAATAAATTAACCGTAACCTTATGAACTTTTTTTTAAAACGAGGATTAGTTAGCAAAGAATTACTATTGTTGATATAATTTTTTTTTTTTTTATTAATCAATTTCAACAATGTTAAATAAAAATTATTAAATTAAAAAAAAAGAAGCTTAAAGCCTTCTGAGTTGAGCCTATTTGTTACTAATATAAATTCTATAGAAAAAATCATTAGGAAATAGTAAAACAACATAGCTTTTTTTTTTATTAATTAAATTATTATTGTATATATTATTTAAAAAAAAAAAAAAACAATTATAAATAATTATTAATTATAGTAATTTTATTTTAATTAAAAAATTAAAACTTATCATAGTTAAAATTGTCAATTTAAAAAATAATTAATTTACATGATATTTATGGCTTTTTGTTACTAAAATAAATTAAAAATTTAGTCAATAATGAATTGATAATTAAGATAAAAACAAATTTATAAATAAACAATACTATTTTTATATATAAAAAAAAACAAATGTCATTTATTTGTTTATTAAAAATTTTCAATCAAAGTTTGATTGCAAAGTGATTTGGTTATTTCAGTTTTTTAAAAATTAATAACAACTAATGATTAAAGTTAATAATAATTAAAAATTATAAACAATTAGGATGGCGCCACAGGTTTGTCCTTGAACAAGTAGTGGGGATAATAAAAAATTAAAAAAAAAGAGTGGGAATATTGTAACCTATAGAGTTCAGCATGTACATGATCAAATCTAAGGTCACCTTCAGTCCTCAAAACCAAGTGCAGGTGATATTTTGACAGCTTAAGATAGTTCAAAATAAAAAATAAAATATCATCTACTTGTATATTTAATAAATATTATTAAATAAATAATTTATTTTATTGTTGACACAGTGTCATTGTGGTGAGTTTAAATAAATTTTGTGTTTATCATCAAGTGATTAATAATATTTACCAAAAACATAACTGATAAAAAAAAATTAACAATAATTGTCTTACCATTGAACTTTGAGTAATTAATTTAAATAATTAACTATTCACTTATCAAATTGTTTCATTAAATTAAATTAAAAAATTTAAAATTCACATAATTTTTTACTTGTAATAATTATTATTTGTTTATTTATATTTTTTTATTTGTATTTTTTGTTATTTTTTTTTTTTTTTTTTAGACATCACTTGACAAACTTGTGATCAATTGTGCTTGACATACCTTGAACTTAATACAGTTAAATAAATTTATATATAGTCTAAATTTGTGAACTTGGCTGATCAAAAATTCATTGGCATCTAAAAAAAAAATCTATTTAGTTGTCAAGAAAAAAAGCAAACAAATGACGTACGTTGGGGAGAAAAATTTTCTACAATACACTCGTGCTGATGTAATTACGGTGATATTTTATCTTAAAAAAAAAAAAATATGATGGAATTATTATTTTATTTGTCATTGTAAATCTGCATGTAATATTGCATCATACTAAGTTAATTTGTAGTACAATGTTAATAGTTTTATTAAATTAAAAAACATTATTTTATTATTACATTGAACTATGAACTATTTAATTATTTTTTAACTATCAATTTTGATAATGAAGTGTCATTGTAAAAGAAAATCTATATTTAAAAGAAAGGTTCATTGTATCATCACTATATATTTGTTCGATGCTTAATGAATAATTTATTGTATGATTTAATTAATTTCTGTTAACTTGATATTTAATTTAGAGCATGGCTGATACATATAAAAACACCATGGCTGATGAACAAGCTGCAACAAAATTTATAAAACCAGGAAGTCACAAAGGCAAAGGTCTTGCTGTGTTTACAAGTGGTGGTGATTCTCAAGGTAATAATCATTCACTTACTAATCATTCAATCTGATATTATATTATATGTTACATACGTAAATTTATTAGGTATGAATGCTGCTGTACGAGCTGTTGTTAGAATGGGAATATATCTTGGATGTAAAGTTTTTTTTATAAAAGAAGGCTATCAAGGAATGGTCGATGGTGGTGAACACATTGTTGAAGCAACATGGTCATCAGTATCATGTATTATTCATCGGGTAAGTCCGAAAAAAACTGATCAATCATGTAATTTTTAAATAAACTATCTTTACTTTTCATGCTAAAGGGTGGTACTGTTATTGGATCAGCAAGATGTAAAGAATTTCGTGAACGTGAAGGACGTAGAAAAGCTGCTAAAAATCTTGTTCTTCGTGGAATATCAAATTTAGTTGTCATTGGTGGTGATGGTTCATTGACTGGTGCTAATTTATTTAAAGAAGAATATGCTGATCTTTTGAAAGAACTACTAACAGCTGGTATATTAATTATTAATTTAATAGCATTATTTATTTTACTAAATTTTTTGATAATCAACAGGTGAAATAACTGCTGAACAAGTTGAAAAATATGGACACTTACATATTGTTGGAATGGTTGGTTCAATTGACAATGATTTTTGTGGTACTGATATGACAATTGGTACTGATTCAGCACTTCATAGAATCATTGAAAGTATTGATGCAATTGTTAGTACAGCATACTCACATCAACGTACATTTATTATGGAAGTTATGGGTCGTCATTGTGGGTAAGTTGCTTAATTATATTATTTATTATATTCAATTTTATATAGTTAATCTATTTTCAAATTTGAAATTATTGTTATCTTCAATTTTACGGGGCTTCTTTTTACTTTAAATTAAGAATATCTTTAATGATATTAATTTGGCTAGGTATCTGGCTATTGTTGGTGCATTAGCCGCCGAAGCTGACTACGTATTCTTTCCAGAATCTCCACCCCCTGCTGATTGGCCTGAAAAATTATGTAAAAAATTGGAACAGGCATGTCAAATCAATTTTTATTTATATCAATTTTTTTTCAGTTTTTTTTTTATCGTGGATAATATTGAGTTTATTTTATTTTACTAATTTAAATTTACTAATTGTTTTAATCAGTTTTATTTATTTTTCTATCATCATTAGTTATTTATCCCTTTAAATTATTCATGAAAATGCTTCTTATAAATTGATCTACATTACGAAATATTTTAGGTATCATTTTTTTGTTTTAAGAAGAAAAAAATAATAATAATATTTAACTTGTGTTATAAATTAATATAATTTATCATGAAAAAATAAAAAATAAGATAAGCAAATAGTTAAAAAATCGGTTGTCAATTTTGGAGTATGACGATATAAAATTACAGCTACCTGGCTCTAGTGGCAGCTATGTGTTCAGAAGCTGACTTTGTCTTCATTCCTGAGTGGCCACCAGAAGGTGACTGGCCAAACAAGCTCTGCAAAAAATTATTGCAGGTTCGATTATGAACAGTAGTATATATTTTTTTTATATATTTATTTTCTGATTTATCTATCTATAAATTTATACGGGTTAAAAAAAAATAAATAAAATTCTACAAAAATCATGCCATAATTATCATTTATAAAAACTAATTTTTATTTTTCACATAAAGGCATGGCTGATTGATTTTTTAATTTAAATAAACTCAAATGACGAGTCAATATATTCATTGAGCCATCAGTAATTTAATTAAAAATTAACGAATTAATTGCTTGTTAAACAAAAAAAAAAAATTCATTCATTAAATCATTGTAAAATTATGCAAAAATAAATTATTACAATTCAAGTAAGTAGAAAAAAAAAAGTAACTTGTTGAACTTGTTGAACGTTGCAATATTAAATTAATTTCTACTCAGAGAGGAAAAAATTGATTATATTATTTAAAAAAATATTTATTATTATATTTATTAAATTAAAAAGTTAAATATGAATTTATTAAAATTGATTTAGGAACGTTTGACTGGTCAACGTTTGAATATAATAATTGTTGCTGAGGGTGCAGTTGATAGAAGTGGTGATCCAATAACAGCTGATAAAGTTAAACAAGTTGTTGTTGATAAATTACAACAAGACACAAGAATAACAGTACTTGGTCATGTACAACGTGGTGGTAATCCATCAGCATTTGATAGAGTATTAGGTTGTAGAATGGGTGCTGAAGCTGTTATGGCATTGATGGAAGCAACACCAGATACTGAAGCTTGTGTTGTTACACTTGATGGTAATCAAGCTGTTCGTTTGCCACTTATGGAATGTGTACGTCGTACTAAAGCTGTTGCACAAGCTATGGCTGATAAAAATTGGGATCTTGCTGTACAACTACGTGGAAAGTAAGATTTTAATTTTAATATTTATTTAAAATGTTAATTTTACATGACAATCATTTTTTTATTATTGTTTTTGTTTTAATTTTATTGTTGTTCTATTGATAGTTTGAATAAAATTTAGCACAAGGTTAAATAAAAATATATATTTTTATTTTCAGGGGCTTTGCACGTAATTTGGAAACTTACAAAATGTTGACACGTTTGAAGGCACCCATTGGTGTGCTTGAAGGTGTCAAGGTAATTTATTTTAATTTTTTATTCATCATATTATTTTATTTTTTTTTTAAATTCCTTTTTGCTGGAATTTTCATAGCTTAGCTTTTTTTTAAATGTCCTATTAATAGAACTTACTGTTTCACTTGAAATAATATTTTTTTTTTGTTTTTTTTTTTTCATTTTAATTGTTTAACTAACTTTGGGCTGATTTTTATTTTATTGCACTACAGGAATCCAACGCTCCCATATTTACAAAGGTAATAATAACATAAATGGTGATTAATATAAAGAAAGAATATATATTTTAAATAAAAAGATAGTTTAACAAATTTTACCAATTAATAAATATTTATTATTACTTTTTTATTCTCATTTAAATATGAAAATATAAATAATTCCATTTAAAATATGCCGATAATTAATAAATATTTATTATAAATTTATTCAACTATATTTTTACATTTATTAATTATAACAACAAACAATTGCTTTTAATTATCCTTCAAACAAACTAAAAACAAAAATTTTCTGCTTGCCAGCAATACACGATGTGTGGTCAAGTAAGTCAATCAAAAATGAACTATTTGTTATTTTATATAACTTGTTGTCAAGAGAGTTCATTTTAAACAATATAAATTTATGAAAATTGTATACTTGATGTAATTGTTTAATTTCAGGATCACTATACTCTAGCAGTGATGCACGTTGGTTCACCATCATGTGGTATGAATGCAGCTGTTCGTTCATTCGTTAGAAATTGTATATATCGTGGTGACAAAGTATACGGTATTTGTGATGGTGTTATGGGTTTAATGGCTGGTAAATTGAAATTAATGGATTGGTCATCAGTAACTGGTTGGGTTGCACAAGGTGGTGCTTATCTTGGTACAAAACGTGCACCACCAACAGATGCACAGTTGCCACAAATAGCAACAAGACTCAAAGAATTTGGTATACAAGCATTATTATTGATTGGTGGATTTGAAGGCTATCAAACTGGTTTAACATTTTTATCAGCACGTGAAAAATATCCAGAATTTAAAATACCAATTGCAATGATACCAGCAACAATTAGTAATAATGTACCTGGTACAGAATTTTCACTTGGTTGTGATACAGCATTAAATGAAATAACTGAAATATGTGATAGAATACGTCAGTCAGCACAAGGTACTAAAAGACGTGTATTTATTATTGAAACAATGGGTGGTTATTGTGGATATTTAGCAACACTTGCTGGTCTTGCTGGTGGTGCTGATGCAGCATATATATTTGAGGAGAAATTTAATATTAAAGATTTAAACCAAGATGTTGTTGCAATGGCTGCTAAAATGTCAGAGGGTGTACAACGTGGTTTAATATTGAGAAACGAAAGTTCAAATTTAAATTACAATACTGATTTTATGCAACGTTTATTCTGTGAAGAAGGAAAAGGTTTATTCAGTTGTCGTTCAAATATCATTGGACATATGCAACAAGGTGGTTCACCAACACCATTTGATCGTAATTTGGGTACTAAAATGGGAGCTAAAGCTGTTGAATGGTTTAGTGAACAATTGAAAAAGCATACTGATAGTGAAGGTATTACTATTGCTGATACACCTGATACTGCTGTTATGCTTGGTATCATCAAACGACAATACAGATATACACCATTTTCTGAACTCAATGATCATACTGATTACGAGTAAGTTTTATTAACTTTAATCAACATTGATTATCTATTATTATTAATTTTAATTTTCAATTTATTTTTAGTCATCGTATTCCAACTTATCAATGGTGGATGAAACTTCGTCCATTATTAAAAGTTCTTGCTAAGCATGAATCGACATATGAAGAAGAAGGTCTTTATATTACTGTTGAAGAAATGGAATTGGATAATGATCCTCTCGTTTAATTTATATATTTCATAAATGAATAAATAAATCATAAAAAATAAAAAACATACAAAAAGGTAAATTAAATTTAGTCATAATGATTTCCAGTAATTAAAGAGTGATACAACAATTATTGAGTGAATAAATAAATTTTACAATAAACAGTATTCAATATTAAATGAAACAAATAGGTTTTTTTTTTTTTGAAATATAAAATAACTATTTAATTTAAATAGATCAACACAATTTTAAATTTAACTTTTCGAACAAAAAAAATAATTACATACTGTTGGTGTATTTGTCTTGATTTTTATTTCGAAATTTATTTATTTTTTAAATTTTAAATTGGTTTTTTTTTTCGTCAAGTTAATTATTGAGCGTTACTTGAAAAATAAGTAAAGCTGCCTGGAGAATATACTCGTCTACCTCACAACAATAACAAAATAAAAAAAAGTTTTAATAATGAAAAAAAATGTTTGCAAGAATCGAAATAATAACATTCAATTTAATATTTAAAACGAAAATTTCACATTTTACATGCAAAAATAAATAAATGTTAGTTTAAATAAAAATTATCACTCGATAATTATTAAAAATTATGTAGTTTTATCGTTGTTGTAACTCTAGGCACAAATACACCAAAGCAATTATGTTTTTTAAATTTTTTCATCGACAATTATTAACTTTACATCATCACAAAATAATGAAACAATAATATATAGTCAAAACAATTATAAACGAATGCTCACATGTGTTAATAAAAAAGTTCTGATGACAATAGAATAAAAGAAAAAAATTTACCATAATAAAAAAAATTGCAAAAATTATTATAATAAATATTGTTATGATATTATATTGTCTGTAAGTCAAACTAAAGTGTCATTTATTCAATAGACAAATTGAATTTAAAAAATAAAGTAAATATTAATGAGTTATTATTAATAAAATGAATGAAAAAAATTCCACGTTTGATCAACGTTAACGTTGATTCGTTAACCACTAAAATTGTTGAATAAATAAATAAGTACACTATTCAGCAGCTTCAAACAAAAATGAATAAATAAATTCAACAAATCGTAATGTAATAATAATATATTTTCGGCTCATTGTTGATCAATGAAAAAAACTTTAGTCATTTTTTAGTCGTTAAAATAGTATTATTACAATAATACGTAATTTATTTTCACTTGATTCATATTATTTCAATCAAAAAATTTAACCAATTCAATAATTATAATAATAAGTGTGTGTTATATCAATAAAAAAAAAAAAATTATTTAAATTTGTATGACTAAATTTATTGTTTATTTAATTTCAGAGTATATTCAGCTAACATTTAAATGCTAAATAACAAAAATAATTAATTAAATTAACAGCCGCCATCTTGCCAACCGCTCTTTCAGTCAAGTTAACAACCAAAAAAAATAACTAAAATTAAACAATAAATAATACAATAAATAATTTACAAAAATTATAAAAATTATAAAGTTTTTAATTATAATATTAATAATATAATTTAATATCATTTAAAAGTTATTAATTTGACTAACGTCATGCCAACGCGTTCAATTTGAGGCGCCACATTTACCAGTGTCTTCATGTGTTGGCGATAATTTTTTAATGTCAAATGTGTTGGTCAAATATACGTACACAAAACACTGTCATCACACTGAAAATAAAATTAAAAAAGTAGGAGAAATAACAGTAAAACTTGGTAAAAACATCTACACACAATTTCAGTATCACATCATTACTCTGCGTACAAATAACAGTACCGGTTGTGTCATCTACGTTGCTCCAAATAATATTTGATTAATTAATTAAACTAATCAATATGGTTGCAATTAAAGGAAGAAAATCAACAAATAAAAATCCTCCAATATTAAGCCATGAATTTGTCATCCAAAATCATGCTGATATTGTTTCATGTGTTGCAATGGTATTCGTTGTTGGTCTGATGATCCAGGTATGTTTCAAAAGTTATTAATAATAATCCAAATAACTAATCAAAAAATTACATTACTAATAAAAAAATTAAGCAAACCACAAACAATTTAATTAATTAAATTTAAAAAAAAAAAAACAGCTATTTTTTTAATCAAAAATTTACAAACATATGTTGGGCTAATTAAATAAATAACAATTTTTTTCAGATAACATCACCATTTGCATATACATTCATTGCACTTCATCACAATGCAACTGATAATACTGAAACAAATGGACCATGGCAACCAATAAAATACACAACTGGATGGAAAGACAATTGTGCAATATTTTTTTATTTTTTAATAACAATTGTAATGCACGCTGTCGTACAAGAATATGTACTTGATAAAATATCAAAACGTTTACATTTAAGTAAAATTAAATTATCAAAATTCAACGAATCAAGTCAACTTCTCGTATTTTATATTATATCAGCATTATGGGGTATTGATATTATCATGAGAGATAATCTTCTTGTTGATATAACATCATTATGGAACAATTATCCAATGTCAATGTCATTTTCAATGAAGCTATACTTCATTGGACAAATTGCATACTGGTTACACAATTATCCAGAACTTTACTTTCAACGTATTAAACGTGAAAATATGAGTTTTATGATTTTATTATCAACTGTTGGATTTTTATTTACAACTGCTGGATATATTTTCAAGTAAGTTTAATCATTTTTTCATACTATTTTATTGTATATTGGTTTTTTTTTATTTTTAATTATTATAATTGTTTTTTTGTTCAATAGCTTTCAACAAATTACTGTTATTTTGTTGGTACTACATTTTGTTGGTGATGCTTTGCAACATGGAGCTAGACTTGTACACATTGTTTATCGTCAAGAACAAACTACCAAATGTAAGTTTAATACGCTTAAATAGCTGAATGATTGATTATTAATTTGATAAATTTTTGTTTTTCAACAGCTGCATTCTTCATGGCAAACAGTGCTTATATGGCTATTCGTGTATTGACATTGATTATTGCTGCTTTGTATTATGTTTATGGATTGAGTCAAATATCAAATACTCTTGATTATGAAACTGGTGTATTTAATCATCCAGCTGTTAGATTTTCAGCATTTGGTCTTGTTGCTTTGTTGCAAGCTTATCTTGTTTATAAATTTGTTAAAAGTCAACGTCAACGTGCCAAGGAAGCACGTGGTACCATTGTTACTAAAGTTAAATCAAAGAATTTAAGAGTCAACAGAAAAAAAGATAAAAAAGCTGCATCTGAAGATGATGATTTACCAGAAGTTGATCAAGCTACTCAGAAAAATTTACGATCAAGAACATCTGTTAAAGCTAAATAATTTATTCAACTAATTTATTTATTTTTTTGCTTTTTTTTTCTCTTTATTTTTACAAGGCTGATTTCATGGCTTCCAACAAATTAAAAATAAATAACAATAATAATTGCTATAATATTTAAATAAAATTATTCATGACTTTCATCATTATCAACAATATTTGTTGAATTGTATATACTGTGTTTTTACAAAAAAAATAAAATGTAAAAAGAAAGTTTTATATTTGAATTATTTTTAAATTATTAACAACAAATAAACATTTATTAAGTAGTTTTATTTATCAAATGAAAAAATTTATTGCCGACATGTTTCTCAAAAAAGTTTACCAATAAAAAAAAAAATACAATGGGATTTACCAATACATGAATCTAATAAACATTTCGTCAAATAACTGGTAATTTTACCTGAGTAATTAGGTAAATTTCATATAAAAGACCAATAATTGTTGCCAACATTATCAAAGGCCAAAGTCACCTGTAAACCAGTGTAAACGCTACTTAATTACCTAACCATACCTTATTTTAACTCCAATTTCATTGGTTTGTATATTTTAACTTATTCATTTGAGCCAATCATCAATCATCTTCAATAAAATTCTCGCCTTGTCAAGCCGACAATATTATATCGCTTTTATAGCCTGTTATAGCCTAAATAGCCCACCATTTTGTCAATCCACAAGCGGCTAAAATATCAACGCATAGTAAGTCACTAATCAATATTATTTTTTGTTTCTTCGTGTTCATTAAATTATACGTGTCCAGTGTGTTGTCTCATTGACGCATTATTATTAACACAAACGTTGTACAACAAAAAATTAATAGATATTGTATTTCTTCAGCAACGAATGAGGGAGAATTTATTTTGGTAAAAATTGTTAACCAAAAAAAAAACATCCAAAATGAGCACGGTAATAAAATATTAATTTACTAATTATTATTATCATTATTTTTTTTGGAGCATTTTATGTCTTGTTGTCTTTTTTTTAATTTAAATAAGTTAATGTGATAAAAACTAATTGTATTTTTTTGTGTTTAGATGTCACGTTACCCCTCCGACTGTAAAATTTACGTCGGTGATTTGGGAAGTAGTGCAACAAAACAAGATCTTGAAGATGCATTTTCTTATTATGGACCATTGAGAAATGTATGGGTTGCACGTAATCCACCTGGTTTTGCATTTGTTGAATTTGAAGATGCAAGAGATGCTGATGATGCTGTACGTGGTCTTGATGGACGTACTATTTGTGGTAGAAGAGCAAGAGTTGAACGTTCAAATGGTAAACGTTTAAGAGATCGTGGTGGCTCAAGACGTGGAGCTGGTGGACGACCATTCCATCCAGAAGATCGTTGCTATGAATGTGGTGAACGTGGACATTATGCCAGAGATTGTCCAAAACACAGAGGCAGTCGTAAACGCAGGTATTTATCAACATAATTATTTTTTATTCTTGAAAAATCAAATAATAATGATAATAATTTATAACCACGTAAGCAATTTATCTATTTTAATCTAGCAATAGAATTTTATTTTATATTTTTTTTTTTAATTCTCTTAAATGTTGCCAAAATTTTTGTTTCAAAATATTTGTCTTTGATTATTTTTCTATTACAATTTATGACTCAAGTGAAAAATATAAATTAAATTTTTTATTTAATATACTATTTACAAGCTGAATAATATTTTTTTGTCTTTATAATTTAATTAGTAGTATTTTTTTCATTTGAGTCATATTATTTTTGCTTTAAAAATATTCTGGTAAGTTATTTATGTTGAACACTGATTAAACGTGAGCACAAAAAAAGACAAAAAAAAAAATAATAATGAATAGTTGGAGTGGAAGCATCAGATGTAATCATCCCACGTTATTTATAGGAGATGCGGCTGACCGTTTGGGGCATTTAAAATACGCATTGTGTGATGCGTTGACTTGATCCATACACCTTCTCTCAGATGTGATTATCGCGTTTTTGTTTGTGTCAATTTCTGAGCAAACAAATTATTAAATTAATGCTAAAGTATTAAAAACAAAAAATTTTAAAAAAATACAAATGTTTCACAAACACACACTGCGTAGTTATCAGCGTAGAGCACCTCCTCGTTTGGGTTATCCTATCTGCACGTCTGTGTCGTCCCCTTTGGGTCTGAAAAATGCCTTGCTGTCGACATAGGGTGGCTAGTGAATACACGTCAACTACTTCTTCGCACCTCGAGTTCTTCCAGAATTAATGAGTTCAGCACCTTCTCTCCTTGAATGAAAGAAAAGACAAAAAACAATAAAAACAAATATATTTTTATAATAATCATGATATATATGAAAAAAGAAAGAAAAAAAAAGAAATTTTTTTTTTTTTCAAGTGTCGTCGTCCCATCTAGCCACTCTTCGTCATCTCCTCGCGTCAATAATCACCTGCCTTCTTAAACAGAAAGAAAGAAAAGAGTTATCTTCTCATTTGCGTTCATGGCTCACGTTGTTGCCATCGCGTATGCTACCTTCAGCTGCAATTTAAAATGAATTAAATCAAACGAAAAAACAAGGGGTAAAAAAAATATCAATATTTCATCTTTAATAATTTTATTATTTATTTTATTATTCAATTTTCATTTATTTTTTTTTTTTTTCTTTCCTATCAAAATATCAATCTTTATATCAATTTTTTTTTTTTTTTTTTTTTTTTTTTTTTTTTTTTTTTTTTTTTTTTTTTTTTTTTTTTTTTTTTTTTTTTTTTTTTTTTTTTTTTTTTTTTTTATGCTTTTTAAAATAATATTTATTTTTCCCCTCATAATAATAATAATGATAATAATTGATAGACTATTATTTATTTTATCAAGATTTTAAAAAATAAATAAATAATAATTATTGTGTAAAAGTATTGGTTGGTTTATTATCAGGAAAAATTTATTATGATTTTTTTTTTTTAAATCAATAAATTATATAGCAATAATAATTTATATATTTATTGAAAAAAAATTATTATTATTATATAATTTAAATGTTGTTAACTTAATAGTATTGTCAAGAAAATAAATTGATTTTTTTTTCGTATTTTTTGTTATAAAGAAATGAGTTCAATCAACCATACTTGAAAAAAAAAATAAAATAAAAATAAAATTTATGATGATTGAAGATAAAAATGTATACATTAAATGCCATTTGATAATTTGATCAAAATATGTTTATTAATTTATGATTGTTTGATATACTCTAGGTCATATTCAAGATCAAGATCACGTTCACGTACACCAAAGCGTTCACGTTCATCATCCCGTAGCCGTTCACGTAGTCGTGATGATAGACGTGATGAGAGACGTAAATCACGCAGTAAGGTAAGATCTATGTCAAAAGATCGTAGTCCACCACCATCACGTCGTTCAAGATCCAAGTCAGCATCAAGATCCCGCAGCAGGTAAAATAATCCTTGGTAAGATTCAATAATCATCCTTAATGTTTAATTAATTTATAAAATTAATATAAATCAAGCATTAAGGTTTGATCATTTGAGTTAATAAATATTTATAAATATATTTATGCAAAATTATTATAAACAACAACAACAACAATAAGCAGATGAAAAATTAGTTAATTTTTCAATCAGGAAACCGATGAATGGCGATCGTAATGGAAACTCACATCAAGATCTCAATCGTCATTAAAATATTGAAAGAAAAAAAATAACTACATTAAAAGTAGAAAAACCAATAATAATAATAATTTGTTTTTACATTTAAATACAATAATTCATCAATGAATTGATAAGCAATGAAAAGAAAAATCTTAAAATAATAAACATTAATTGCCTTTTATTATTTCTTCTTATTTAATTTTTTTTTAAAATATTTAATCATAATTTTTAATAAAACAAATTTACAATATGCCAATTTCTTTTTTTTTTTTTTTTTTTTATTTTTTTAATATAAAAATTAATTTCTGACACGTGAGTGTATATGCGTGTGTACGTTGAATTATAAATAAAATCATAATTGCCACAAGTTATTTCCAAAACAAAAACAATAGTTAGCTTTTATTGATGGAAAAAATTCAAATGGATTTTTCTATTTTATTTCTGATAAACGTGTTTTTCTCAAAATAATATTATAAAGTTGATAATAATTAAACTGAATGTGTGAAATAAAAAATTAAATTGACAAAAAAAAAAACAGAAACATGTGTCAGTAATAATCAAGTGAACTGTAATATTACTATGACTTTTTTTAATTTAAAAATTCAATTGCTAATAATTGTAGAGCTTAAAAAAAAAAACGTACCATGAATATTATTTTAAATTTATATTCTTACGATATTTAATTGTGTAATTAAATGATAAATAATAAATGATTGATGATAATAATAATATTTTGTGTTTATTATTTTAAATTTTGTATTTAATTTTATGATTAAAAATTATATACTTAAAACAAGTGACAACAATTGTCAGTTGTCACCAATTAATTTACTTGCTCCAAATAATAAAGTGTACTTAATTCATCAGCTTTTTTTTTATTTTTATTGTTCAATAAATCCTTTGTGATACCCCCCAAAAGGTCAACACGTGTCTCATCATGAACCATCTGTAAAAATAAAATAAAAACCAGTTTTATATGTTTTTTCAATTTACATCTAATAAAATAAATATTCATAGAGTTAAAAAAAATATTTTAAAATGCACCTGGTACATGATAAGAGTACATGATTTACCAAAAATAACAATTCCTTTTGGTTGAAATTCTTGACCTATAAAAAACAAGTAACAATATGTTTAGAAAAAAAATATTAATGACGTATTTAACAACAAGCCATTTAGAATCATTATGAGTAATCAAGATTTATAAACAAAAAAAAAAAATACATTGTGGGACAAATACATTTTAATGTCATGACTTTCTTGGTGAATAAATGTAATAAAATATTTCAACACATTTGACACTTGTCTTTGTTCAACCAGTGATGACATTCATACCCTCATTCAGCTCATTTACTGGCTATGATAAATGAAAATATAAATAAATAATTGTTTTTTTTTTTATTATTAAACTGGTGAAAGTGCTATAAGAATGCTGTTGGCGCCAATGCTTTTCTTATTTTATCTCTCTTTCTATATGTTTTATTATTTTTGATATAAAAAAAAATATCAACTTGATTTTTTTCTTCAAGACTGAATGTGGATTTAGCAGTGGGGGATTAAAATATATTAAGAAAGAGGAGAAAAATGAAAAAAAGAAGAAGAAACAAGACATGAAGAAGAAGAAATGTTAAAAAAAAAAAAATGAGGGGTCGATGAAGCCGGTTGTTGAATCAGTTGAATCGTCTATCTCTCCAGTAAAAGTTTTGAGAAAACAGGCTCATTTGCTCCTTGGACACGTTCACCTGTTGATCTCGATACGTGTGCTTATTGTTGTTTATAACAAAAAAAAAAAAATACTACTATTGATATAAATTATCTATTAATAATTTAATCATAATCAATCAAGTGTTCATGGAAATTCATTTGGATTACCATAATTATCATCAACAAATCTGGTAAGTTGATTAATCCTGTTTGTAATTTTTTTTCTCATCTTGGTTATAATCTTTTATTTTTTTATTATGTTGGTTTTTTTTTTTTGGTTAAAAATGATTAATGAAAGTATCCTTAGAGTATTTTATTTATTTTCTTAAAGGTATGTACATCTTGATGAATATTTATGATGTTTATCTGTTTTGGAGATAATGCAATTAAAAAAGTGACTTTATTCTTGTTATTTTGGAGCTGAAAGATATTTTTTTTTTTGTAAATATCCTGGAGTTAATTTGATGAAATTGTTGGTTTGTTGTTTGTGCCCTAGAAGAAGGCTACCAACAATTTTTGATCGACAGGATAATTAAATTCTCCTTGAAATAATTTTTTATGTTGAAATTGTTGTTTTTTTTTTTTTTAAATAATTTGGATATATTTTTATTATTTATTAAATCAACATGCCAATGCAATTATCTTTATGCAATTATGTTTGTTTCTTTTATATTAACAATATTCAATTTAATATTTAAGATAAATATAATAATAATATTTAATGTTAATTATATTATTTACATTTAAAATTCCAGAAAAAAATATTTTTGATAAATAAAAAATTGATAAGACACAAATTAGTGAGTCAATATTAAATTATTTATTTACAACTGGTGCAACAAAGAGTGTTTATAATTTTTTTTAAAAAAAAAACAACAACAAATCCACTTGAAGTAATAAGGTGTTGAAAAAGAAAACAGAAAAAATCACATTCAAGTGTTTTAAACAGTCTTAAACAAAAAACAAAGTGCTGATTTTTAATAAAAAAAATTATTTATTTTTATTTATTGATAATATTATTCTGCTCAAATTGTGAATATTAAAAATAGAGGCTGATGACCACAGTGAGTGTGTTGATGAATCACAGTGACAAGTAGAAGAAAAAAAAAATGTTGAAAGAACCAAATTCCAGTGTATCATCGGAATCATCATTAAATGATAAATTAAATATTGAAAAACTAAATATAACAACAGTTGATGATGATTCAAGCATTGAAACATCATCCTCATCATCATCAAATGTACTAAATATTTATTTACAAAGTCAAAATATATGTAATTGGGAAGAAAATTATGAAACACAAAGTTCAATTGAAAGTCTTGGTAGTCCAGAGTTAATAAGTGAAGTTGGTACAAATACATCATCTGGCTATAATTCATCGGGTAATGAAGGTGTAATTAAATCAAAAAGAGACTCAGATACCCAATCATCATCAAGTACAAGTGATTCTGTTGATTTAAACACATCAACATATAAAAATAATCAAACACCTAATTTAAATAATAGTAATAATGCAAAAAAAAGTATAAAAGAAAGGAAAAAATATTATGATCCCGATGATGGTGAAAAGTTTCATAAAGCTGTTAGAAATGGTGATACTGATGATGTTGTTGAACTCATTGAAAATGGATTAATTCAAGATTTAAATGAACCAGATTGGAATGTTTCTGGTGATCCACCACTTCTTGTTGCTGCAACAAATCATCATTTATCAATACTAAGGTAAATAAATTTATAACATTAAAACATTGATGATACATATAAGTAAATAAATAATTAATTTTAATTGTTTCTTTTGTTAGCTTATTGTTGGCAAATGGATGTGATGCAGGTGCTCGTTCACCACGAGGTGAAACAGCTCTTCATAGAGCTATAGTTAATGGTCATATTGGTAACACTTATAAATTTGTTGAAGAATTATTAAATTATGGATGTTCAGCTGGTGTTAAAGAAGCTGGTGGTGGCTTAACAGCATTACATATGTTGACAAAACAATTATCACATGCACAAACTTTACGTGGTCTATTAAAAAATGATTTTGATGAAGCACTCAAGACATTTGAACTACTTGCTAAAGCTGGAGCAGTTAATGATAAAGATCATCAAGGTAGAAGTGCTCTACATATTCTTGCTTCATCAACAGCATTTGGTAAGTTATATAAAAATAATATTTGATGTTAAGTATATATAATTTATATGAAATGATTTTTTATTTTATTTTTTAGATAATAATCATAGAAAAAAAGTTGAGTCACTTGTTAAAATATTATTGGATTGTGGTGCAGACACAACATTAAAAAATGACAGAGGTGAAACACCACTTCATGAATCACTTGAATTTGGTGCATTAAATACAGCTGATATTTTAATATCAAAAACACCAACTGGTTTAGTATCACGTTATGGTGAAAGTCCTCTTCATATTGCTGCTAAAAAAAATCATACTGAAATTGTTGATAAATTATTAAAACACGGTGAAGATTCAAGTTTACAAAATACTGAAGGTAATTCACCTCTTCATTTGGCATCAGCACGTGGTTTTCATCAAATAGTATCATTACTTTTAACATCACCATTAAATGACATTGAACAATTAAATGATGATGGTTTAACGGCTCTTCAAGTTGCTGCTGAAAGTGGATTTGCAAATACAGTTAAGGTATTAATAAATTTTGGTGCTGATCCATCAGTTATTGATTGTTCATCGACAGTTGTACAACATCGTCATCCTGATATATCTAAACTTATTCATAATGAACTTACGAGACGTCAACAACTTGCAACTTAATTATCATTTATTAAATTAACATTTTATTTTTTAAATAGTATTAATGGTGGGAACTCGTGGCTTTTAACAACTCGAGGTTTTAATTACAGTGTCGATTACTCAATAATTTCGCATCGATATCCAATAACACTTGGCAATTCAAGCAAATTCCTTGAGATACATTTTTTTGTCATTTAATTTATAATAACAAAATGCTTACTATTTAATATTTTTTTAAATAAAATATAAACATTTTTAATTTAAATTCATGATATTAATTTTTTATAAATAAAAAATACATATTACAAAATCAAAATTAATAAATTTAAAAAAAAAAGTAAATAAGAAAGAAAAATTGTGATAAAATACATAAGCCATGACAATAAAAACTTAACTGTAATAATTTTTTTTCTTTTTTCTCCAAAAAATTAAAGGAAAATGTATAATTATTGTTTAAAAAAAAAAAAAAGAATTTATCATGATTATTTTATGTATCAATTTAAACGACATTACTCTTTGGTAACTTATTTATATATTTTTTGTATAAAATAATAATAATAATGTGCTAAATTTAATATGTTTCATTAATGAGATTATTTTTATTCTTAGTAACTATATATATATATTTTCGTATCATTAAAATACAACACGGTATATTTATTTATAATTTTTTATACGCAAAAAATTTATTTACTTATGATTCATTTTTTTTTCTTTGCAACTGGCATATTTCTTTTTTTTTTTTCCATAAATTTATCTATCGTATAATTTTATAATTAATGTCTGTGTGTTAATTATTATTTATATTTAAATTGTATATTATGTGCGATTAACAGCATTTCCGCTTCAATTACCTCGGCATTTTAAATATATTTTTTTTCATTTTCAAGAAAGTCGTTTCTAATAGAAAAATATGTTTTTTTTCTTTTTTAATTTAGCACTATTGAAAATTCATTTTGAACTATTTATTTTTTACCCTTTAATTTAATTTTTATTATTTTATTCACTGTGTTGTTTATGTTTTTTTTATTTTTTATATATTTTTTTTTTTTAAATAGATTATAACATTTGTGGCAACGATATTTTCACAGCCATACATTTACTGCATTTATTTATTTATTTATCGCAGACTTGCTCGATAAAAAATACAACTTACTTTATATACAATTTTTATTCTTTTTTTTTTTGATCATTATCTGTAATGTCTTTGAATATTTTATTGAATTATTTGCCTTTTTTTAAATTTATAATTGATATTTAGTTAAATAAAAATATAAAAAAGAAAATGATTATACTATTACTATATTTCGAATGAATTTTATATTTGTTTTTTGTTGTTTCGATTTTACATTTTATGTGGAAGCTTTATCAACTGATGTTGACCATATCGTGTTTATTATTTATTATAAATTTTTATAAACAATTATACTTCACTTTGTTCGTAAGGCAAAAATACTAGTGATAATTGTTGTGATGACAATAATACTGCCATGGTTATGACGCACAAATTTACAATTTTTTACTTCACGATTATATTTTTTTTTTCATTCTTCTAATTTCTTAACAATGTTTATTATTTAACTATATTTATGTGTTTATATAATACACTATAATATAAATTTTTAACTAACAAACAAAAATATTATGTATTATTAATAAATAAAAGTCATAAAAACTCATTGAAAATTTTTTTAAATATCTTTTTTTTTTTTTTTTCTTTTGTTTATATTAAAATAAAGACTGAGCATTATTATTATCATTAATTAATAATTATATATTTATATTTTCAATAATTCGATGCATCAATTTCATTGACATTAACTAAAGCATAAATGCTTTGGCACAAATATGTAAACATAACGGAAGAACATATTTTTTTTCATTGTAAATAAACACTTGCTTATAGTAATTTTTTTTTTTAAACTAAAATAATGTTTTTTCTTATTCAAATATTATTGTTATTGTATTTTATATTTATAGCCTAATTAAACGTATTTTATTGTATATTCATCAACATTAATATATGTACTCCTTGACAATCATAATTAATATTTCAATAAAATTCATCGTAACATATTTAATCGAAATATAAATTCATATTCTTTTCTCTTTGGCATACAAATAATTTTTATAATCTAATAAACCTTTTTTTTTTTCTTTAAATAATTTCAATGTGTCATGGACGTTATTGTAAAGCTCAATTATAATTTTTTATTTATTTTTAATATAAAATTCTTAAATAAATTATTAATTTTTCTTTTTTTCTCAACTTAAATAGCCACTGGATATTATAATTAAATAAAATAATTTTCTTACCAAGTAAATCATCAAATTTAAAGCTTATAAAAATCTTGTATATGATTGAAAAATTATTTGTATATTAATATTTTTTTGTAAACCGATATTGTCTTAAAAAAGAAATATGAATAAATAAAAAAAAAAAAACAATAATTACCTTCGGCAGCATTTACAACAGGCACGTATTGTTATTATTTTTTGTCCATATTTTTTTTCTTTAAATAAATATAAAATAGTTTGTTTAATATAGTGAAAATATCATCACTTTTTAACTATATAAATTATCATAATTATTCACTGATTGATGACGTTTGTCTTGTTGGTGAGTTTAAATCATTGATAGTTGAATTATGTCTTGTTTTACGTGAACCTTCATTATCATTAACAACATTTGGATTAACGGAATGTGATAATGCAGCTGTTTTATTAAAATCAATTGTTGCATAACCTTTTTGTGGATATGAGTTACTTGGTGAATCAGGTGGTGATGGAATTAAATTGTTACAATCATTTGTTGTTATATTGTTTTTATCAAGATCAAGAATAGCATAATTTACTTCTTTTATTGATTCAGATGATGGTGTTGTTGGTGGTAATGATGATTTATCATTGCTACATGTATTAGCTGGTATCATCATTCTTAAATTTTCAATCTCACCAGGTTCTAAATTTGCATAACAATGGCGTGAACCATCATCATAATCATTTGTTAATATTGGCAATGATGGACGTGATTTTTTATTTTTTTTTGTCATCGTTGTTGTTGTTGTTGTTG
>JAPYYR010001868.1:0-19568 GCA_030523065.1 Aphidius colemani
GAGTTTCAATCTATTTTTAATCACAAAACGAATGACCTGCTAGGCCCTAGTAAAAACATAGTTGAGATTACGCTTGGGTTAAATTAAAGCAAAGCTAAGAAACTTTAAATATTTAACTTTATTTTCGTCTTTTACAATTTTACTTCATTTCATTGGTTTAAAAAAGTTTTCTATATTTTTTTTTTTTCATTTTTCGCTGCATTCTCTTTCAATTTATATATTTTATCAAGGATATTTCTGTAATCACAATTTGATATAAATATATATCTGCTGATGAGATTTTAAATATTCATTCGATGCATAAAATTTTGTCGATAATGAAAATCCATATGCATGACATATTACTCAATGAAAAAAAAAAAAAAAAAAATGCCAGTAAGAAAAAAACTATTTTAAAATTAGGTATACTGAATATTTCAACTTCAAATTTATTTATTTTATTATTTATCATATACTAATAATTATATGCAAAAATATTTCAAACTAAAAAAAGTAAAGAAAACTCGTAGCATAACTACATAGTGATTTGAAAAAGTCTAGAGACTTTAAACACAACTGGGACTAATACAAAGTTTTTATTATAAGCGCACATTGTATCCAGATAATACTTTTATATAAAAAATTTTATATTAACCATTTAATTTACAAGTATAAAAAAAATATTCGGCTTTTATCTAAATTTTATTTTTCTTTATATATATAAATACTTGAAAAAAACGAAAAGTATATACTTAAAATAAAGAAAAAAATATTTATCATGCATAAAAGTTGTATTGTTTGTTTGATAAAAATAATATACATATTTCAAGGTTGATGTCATTTTTCAAATATTTATATTATACTTGAAAAGTTAATATTCACTGAGGCAATTCTTTTTTTGTTTCTTTTTCGGTAAATAATAAGCTTCATAGCCGCAATATATTCACAACAACGATTGGAATTCGGTTGAGTTTTGTTAAAATTTTCTGAATATGCAATATATTTTCAATGTGCAATTCGACATTGCTGTATTGAACCGTTGGAAGTTGGAGATATTCAACGAGTGAAATATCAAGATACCTTGAATTTATTATGTAGAATATACCATCTCAACTGTGGCTACGAAAATTCGACAAGATAAATATTTCTTTTCGTAATTTATGAATATATAAGTACAAACATTTTCATATAATAGGTATTTTGAAAAAAAAGCCAAAATATACATTAAATGAAAAACAATTTATATAAATAAAAATCAAATATATTTTCCGAATGAAAAGTTTTATGTATATGTGCGTCACATTGGGTTGATCACCCAGTAAGTTTTTGAGCATGTGGCAAATGTATTTAGGCTGAACCAAATATAGATCAGTGGCTCATTTGGTCTGCAGTTGACTAGAGAAAATATTTGGCGTCAGTTTGCTTTGGTGATAGTTTTGTGTGTTTCGTGTGTTAAACTTTTATAATAAAACAAAAAACTTTTTTATCAAAAATCTTATATATTTCGAAATTATATATATTTTTTTCTTCTATTTATTTTGTATCAATTTTTTTCGTTCATAACTTGGTTAAAGATGTGAAAAAAAAAAAAACAAATCAAAATTTTTTTTAGACACAAGTACAATCCATCAATTGACATATATTTTTTATTATTTTGTTTCTTCAAATGTGTCGGTGAAAATAAAACAAAGTATAAACTTTTGAAGATTTGTGAAAGAGTTTTTTCTTTTTGTTTTTTTTTTTTTTTTGAGCTAATAAAGTATTTATAAAAGAAAAAAGGAATGAAAAAATAAGGTAAGACAATATGTATTATAAAGCAATAGAATGAATGTTTTTATATAAAATGATGAGGCGAGAAATTTCGTAGCATGAAAACAGTCACGTATTAAGTCCATGTTGTGTATTTGGGAGATGTGTAGGGACCATGCATGAATTCTTAACGTATAACAAGAGATATACACGTGTAATTTATACCAAGTGGAATATACTAAACATGTATACACAGGGGTTTCGTGAATGTTACTTGGTGCACACAGTGTTTACAGAATACGCGTTGGAATCGTTGAGTAGATGTCTGCATATGTACATCACATACATTATAAGAAAATGGAAAAAAAAAAGTGTTAGAAAGAAAAATAAAGAGAGCCAAATGTTAGACGATCAAAGACGTTGTGGTGATACGGTGCTCAGGGGACTCACTTCAACGAAAACAGAAACTGTGCTCGCTTTTCTGCGCACTCTCAACAATAAAAATGAAAAAAATAAAAAAAAATAAATAGAAAAACGAAAAAAAAAACTCTTTTACATTTTCCGCAATACGTAGCCACATAATATATTCATGGTATTTATTTGCAATATCATGGTTAACAAGCTACATGTCATTTCTCTCTGGAGAATAGTTTTTTAATTTTTCTTTTTATTTTATTTAAACGAAAATATATGTATTCCAATTGGATCTAAATTTTAGACATTATGGAAAATGATAATGAAAAATATGTTTACTCATTTGATAATAAAAAGAGTACAAAAATAAAAAATTTTGACAATTTGTGACGTATGACAAGTTAAAAGAAAATAAATCTTTAGAGGTAGGTAAATGTAAATAAGTTTCAAGTAAGTAGTTTTGAAAAAAAAAACTCTTTGACGTCAATAACAGTCTTGTTTTATTCTTTTCTAAATTGATAAAATGTTCAAATATAAAAGCTCGAAAAAAGAATTGATATGATAAAAAAAAAAAGGATGAAAAATACTCCAGAAATTCATTCTATTGCTGAATTAATTTTATAATTTTTAGAATTTCATTTGTATAAATGAAAGCTCGTAATTGTTAAATTAAAAATAAAATTAATACTATGAATATTATAAATATAAAATTATCGATCTTCCAAGTTTTAATTTATTGCAATATAAAATTAAACAGGAAATAATAATGAAAAGTAGTTAATAATATTCAATTTGTCATTGTAACTTGTAAAATATATAAATAAAATTTGAGAAGTTTAATTGTGTCAGGGACTGAGTAAATAAATAATCATAGAAATAAATGAATAAATAAATAACATATACATAATATTCATGTGTCAATTAAAATGTTTCCATGTCAATTAAATATATTTTTTTTTCTATGTCAGTTGAAGCCTCAAAAGTTCAAGTGCGTGACTCGAATTTTGTATGGATCTTTAAAATATGTATCTATGGGTATTCGTTGTGTATATATATTATTAGAATACGATAAATTTGAAATTAGGCTGATGCAGTGGAGTGCATTTTGATCGCTTTGTGATACAGATGAAATGAGACTCAATAGAACCAAAATGACTGAAAAGTGCTTTGAAGCAACTTATTATAACGAGGCGCCTAGTTTATTCATATAGAGTATTCGCTTCGCGATTCGCTGATCTAAATATACGATACATTGATATAATGTAGACATGCGCATTAAATACTAACAAGAATATTAGATTTGTAATTTATAAAAAAAATTAAAAGCTAAATTAACAAATCATTGAGATATACAGATTGAAATATATTTCTTCGAATTATCAAAATCAATTAACTAACTAATTCATTCAGTAAATTATCAATTATTTTATGATTGAATTTTCATTTTAAAAAATTATTAAACTACACGCGTATTAAACTTTATCAAAGGATATATTATTTTTTAACTTATTTTGGTATTTTTTAGTGTTGGTATAAGCTCTTTGTCCTGCAAATATCATGAATTTACTTAAAAAGCTCGTCTCATATTTTTTCTAATAACAGGTGTGGATTTTTTTATTACTATTATTATTTAGCGGAATATTTTGTTGGCTTAAAAAAAAGTAATAAAGACTATTGATTTGGCGAAAGCAACAAGTGAAATATTCATTTTCAATTCGAGTCACGAAAATAATTCAGACAATTTTTATCATCTCAAGAATGTGTCATGTTGTATTTTGACAAATTGGTGTTGTACATTTTGAGATGACTCCGACATTACGAAAAGAATTTTCTCAATAAATAATATAAAAAAAGAAAAAAAATTCGTTCGTTAAATGATTGTTTGAAAAACTGATAAAAAATTCAATCGATGAAAGTTTAATAATAAAAACAAAATCGACAAGAATCAAATTCTCTCTTGATTCTATATTTTCTATCAACACTGAATAATTTATCTGAGCACTGTTTCAATAATTAGAATCCAGTATTAATGAGATGTTGCTTTTTTCAACAAACGTAGCTTTATTTACATTACTTAGTAATTTAAAAGCTTCAAAAGGTTGATAAACTTACCAAGCACGTAGTCAATCAACAACTGAATCGCATCAACTTTTTTCTTTTTTTCTTTTTATAAAGTTTCGCTTTATTTTCTTACATTCAACATAATATGTATTGCTGTTAAAATCAGCTGTTGTAAAAGTAGGCTCACATTCTTATAAGTCTTCTCTATTTGATGTTTCAATCAATGAAAATATACCAACAATAAAAAATAGAGAACGAAAAACCATATAAAACACGGCAAAAAAAATAACGATCATCGTTAAACTGTCATTTCATAGTTTTACATAACAATTAATGAATTAATTAGACGTCAATATTATCAGTAATTCGTAACACAATATAAAGGCTTTGTTATTTCATAGAATTATTATTTTCCATTATCGCAAATTGGATGAATTTATATCAACTAAAAAATATTTATTTATTTTTTTCGTTATTATTAACAATTATTCGTAGGATAAAAAACTCCATTATGAAATAATGACGATAAAAACTAATTAAATTTTGTGATATTTATTATAATTATTATTTTGTATCATTGTTGTTAAAAAAATATGAATAAATAAATAAAATATAAACCAATTAACGCAAATGAATGAAACTCTTGGTGTCATTGATGCGTAAATTTAATTGCGTAAAATTGAAATAATTATTATTTATTT
This sequence comes from Aphidius colemani, assembly GCA_030523065.1. Lineage (NCBI taxonomy): Eukaryota > Metazoa > Arthropoda > Insecta > Hymenoptera > Braconidae > Aphidius > Aphidius colemani. The sequence continues at coordinate 4,905 of JAPYYR010001868.1, forward strand.
ATTTTTTCATTTTTTCATTGATACTTTATTTAACGACTACTTTATTTTTATTTTTACAGATAGTATATCAACCATGTCAATTATCGGCTTTTTCGTTGTGCTGATTTTAATGGCAACAGTATCGATTGGAGGTGCATTACCAAAGCCTATTAAAATTGGTAAGTCGTGATGTGTTATTTTACTTTATTTTATTTTGAACTTATAAATTATTTAAAATATTTATTCATGCATTATGAATATTTCCGATATGAAAAAGAGAAACAAGCCTCTCTTCGAAACATTTGATTGACTGTAATTTGCCATTTTATTTGAAATATTTATTTTGTATTTTGTTTGACCGTTGTTATTTTCGTTCTTTGTTTACTTCAAATGTACGTGTGAATTAACGCGTAAATTTTCGTGTGAATTAACGCGAATTTTCCTATTTTGCGTTTACCGGTAAAAAAATCGAGAACATTGAGAAAAAATTCATATGTATTGTCTCGCCTATAGAGAGTCTTGAATTTCTCACAGGAAAACGCAAAATAGGAAATCTTTGAAATTTGTCTAGTTGATTATGTAACTAACAAGGAATATTATGGATATTTTTATTTGTCAACCGAAGCTTTTGTTTATAAAATATTGAATAAACAAAATTTTAATAAAGCCACTCAAAATTTTTAAAACGCGATTATTTGTTCATTCAATATCAAAATTGTATAAAACTTCGACCCAAGTTCTATTAAGATCGCCGATTTCTATCTTTCTGAATATTTCTATGAGTTTTTGACAATTATTTTCAAAATTAATAGATTATTATATAGTTTCAGTTTCATATAGAGAATTTGTTAGGTAAATAAAAAGAAATTACAAAAACTATCACATCTATCTTAAGGGAAGTAAGAAATATATATATAAAAAATTATAAAACCGTAGGTGGAAATCGTCCAAATGATTTAGAATAGCGCATGCTCTCGGTGAATTATACCACAGTGCCATTTATTTTCGGACATTTTACCCACACATGCAGTTATACCAGTATCAACCGTTGCTTTTTCTCGAATCATTTCTTTCATTTTATTTTCTAATTTTTTTTTTGTTTTACCCTAGTTTATAGCAACAGAAACTATATATTTTCTATGTGAATTAAATTTTTCCCTCAAGCCAAAATATTTCAATTTAATATTTCTCAAATTTAATTGAAAATAAATTAAATATACACATGATTATTTAACTACAAAGATGTGTAATATTTTCATAACATTATTCATCACTATATATAATGTAAGAAAAAAAATGTTTAATTGATATGAAATACTTGTGTTAAAATAAATGACCATCGATTCTCAATAGTTCAACTGGGATATCCGGATGATTTTTATCAACGAAGCGAGGAATAGAATTTACAAAAGAAATGTACGATATAAAGATGACAAAGTATATATCTCTAGATATTAAGACGGGAAAAGTAAAAAATAAATAAATAAGTCAATAAAAAAGATGAAAAGATGAAGAGGGTTTGAAGGAGAACCGGATAAAATTATCGAGCTTGCAATACAGAAAGCTCTTGAAAAATAGCAAGTTTTTGCTTCTCAGTGGTGGTCGACGATGACACTATACATTTTATATATTTATCTTTATGAAAAAAAAAAGCTCACTTGAAATCACAAAATGACTTTAAAAATTTGAGATTTAAAAAATATTATGTTGATAAATTAAATTTGAAATGATATTGACGCATATATACTATTATGGAAAAATAATTTGTTGAATGACTTTAATATTCAAACCACATATTGAATCATATTCGCAACTGACTGTCAATTTACTTTTATACCGATTGCATACTAACATTTTAGATAGTACAATTCACCACAACTTTGTTTAATCCAAGCGTTCTATGGTTATTAAAATTCCACTCGACTCTCCGCTTAACGATGCTGTGCCTGGTCGAACTCAACTTGGCGCCACGACAGATAATAGTTATAAGTTTAATTAAAGCCACAGCAACGAGGACCATGTTCTATCCTTTTTCTTTACCATCCCTTTATCATCAATGTTATATATTATCGTGATATCCTATATATATATATTTGTTCTTTCGTAAAAAAGCCAACTGTCAAGTACCAAACTAATAACAAAACTCAACTTTTTTCATTTTTTAAATTTTCTATTTCATTATTATATTATTAAATTTTATACTATCAATGAAAATCTGTATTTACAATTGATAGATTTTACTGTATAGATAATGGAGTTTATTTACAAATGAAAATGTACATTAAATACTTAACATCGTCAACGAGCCGCAGTGTCTAATGAAAACGAGAAGTGAAGCTCATTTGGAAGTAACTCTTTAATTTCCACTATGCTCAATGTTTATATAGACATATATATAAACACTGACTTAGCCAGAATGAAACTCAAACTCCCTCGCGGTTTGGTATTTCGTTTTCTCGCTTTATATACGAAACAACTTCTACTATTTTAAAACTCATACCCTCTGCGTATTCAACAGTATTCACACAACTACCAGCATTTATTTTACATATACATACGAATAACCTCATAGAGTCAGTGCTTTTGTTTTCGCATGTTTCTACAATGGAAAAGTGTTAAAGTTTCAAACAAAAGTTTTTTTATTTTGCCTCAGTTGTACATGGCTTCATGCCTTGTTACCTACATCGTGATGCAAAGAAATTTTTCAAAAATTGAATTAACTAATGAAAATTGTATTCTCACTGCGCAAACCGACTACTCTAGCTATTTTTTTTATCTATTTTTTTGTGTTTTTCTGCTTTCTATTTATTTTTTTCAACTGGAAATTACACAGTATATCTGCTTGAATTATTCAAGTGTCACTAGAGAATGCTCATATTTTTATTTATTTTTTTTTTTATTAAATAAAATACTGTATAAAAAAAGTTTAAAAATTGGTGAGAGAAATTTTTGTTTTTTTCCAACTTTTAAATATATAATTTTGCAGGATATTAAATACTCTTGAGGAATCTTGATAGTATAGTTATGTCTTATGTATATAGTGGTGTCAATATTTTTTTTATCTTTTCTTGTTTTTTTTTTTCGTTGAGAGTCAGAAAAAGGGGAACTCTAGGATCTGGATCTCGACCTCCAGGCAAGGAAACAATTTTTTTTCCGAGTACTTGATTTTTATTTATTATTTTTTCTTTTAGTATTTGTTTTTTTTTTTTTTTCGTTCTGCAAAAGCCTCGCTATTTCACTCGCAAAGTAATTCCGAGCCATCGCATCCGTCCGGTTATTAAGAGTGTTATGCAAATTGCGCGGTAGAGTAAAAAAAATAAACAGATTTTCATAGAAAAAAAAAATTTATAAAAGACAGAAAAATATTCTAGGGTATCGTCAGTATAAATAAAAATATTTCCCGCACCCTGTTTAAGCAATGAACAAATTATTTTACCATAAAATATAAACATCATCTTTTTATAATAATAATTGCAGTCGTTTCATCCAAGTTTACTTTTTAAAATTATTTTTAAATTAAAATAAGAATCCAACGAAGCAAGAAAAATCATAATAATTGACATGGATATTTTTACTTTTTGTGATTATGAAAAGAGTTAAGAGGAAAAAAAAATGAGACTATCAATCACGTGAGCAAACAAAGTATCGGATGACAATGGACTAGTTGAAAAATCGATTTTCATGTTAATGTCGTGTCAATTTATTTTCACTTATTGAACGAAAAAATCTTGTGGTTTATAAGAAAAATGTTGATGAATTTCATATAGAAAAAATAAAAAATCCAACTTTTGTATTATGAAAACTGGCATAAGTAAAAAAAAATTTACATAATCAATTTTGTTATTTTACAAACATTTTTCAGTAAAAATTGTATAAAATATATGTTAAAAAAAAAAAAAAATTATCTCAACAAGATGATCATTTTCATATATTAGCATCTAAACATGAGAATTGAGCTTTTTTTTTACCCCTGAGATTGATGAAACTACTTTAAATTTTACCTGACACTCGAAAATATTACATATCATTTTATTTTCTTGTTAATTAAAAGGTTTGGGTATTTAAATAATTTATAAATAAAAATAAAAATAAAATTGAAGAGGTGTTTTGAGGTCAACGATTTGCAGAAAATACAAATTTAATATATTGTATAATGTTATTTTCTAGACTCACGATAATTGGATATGGTCCAAACAAAATTTGGCATTACACTTGCAACCATAAATAGTAATGACATTTTTTTTTTGAATAAAGAAAAATCAAGGAAGTATAAGTTAGCTTGGCGCTTGTAAAAAACTTATTTACCATAAATAAATGAATAAATAAATAAATTATAATTATAAAAAACTATAGATAAATGATCAAATAAATAAATTTAATTTCAATGTTCTTAAACGAATAAAATAAAAAATGGAATTATGGTCGGTGAAAACTGGTTTAAATGTTAAAAACAAACGTACCTTTGAAAAATTTAATTACATGTGTAAATGGATAAACCACCAATGTTGGAGCATATAAGTTTCACGTGACACGACAATTTCCCAACTGAGTCGTTATAAAATTCACGAGAGGTCACGTAAAGAGTTACGAGGTGTTTTTTTATTATTTTTATTTTTGAACACAGTGCAACAAATAGATGGAAAATGAAGTTGACAATGATGGATCTTACCTGAAACATAAATATAAAAAAAATTCAATCAATATAAAATTCAGAGATAATTAAATTTAATACATTCATATTAAAATAAATTAATTATGTAAAATTTAATTAAAAATTAAGAAAGCTTTCTAGAAACGACAAAAAAAAATAACCCAGTTTTAATAATAAAATTTACATATACTGTTTTGAAAAATATCAGCGAGGTAAATGATTTAAATAATAAAATGCATCGAGAGACGTTGTTCAAAATAATATTACTGTTTTTAAAAACTCGTTGACTAAAAATATAAAAAATAATATATATACGAGTTACACTTTTTCATTTTTAACTCGTCAGAGTGCAGGCTCGTTTGCCCAGCAGTATGCCATAACAATAAATTGCTTTGGTGTTTTCCAGTATGGTCTAGACGTGAGGATAATACCAACTACCTTGACTCAACAAATTGTTAAAAATCATATTCATCATCCAAATGTATTATCTCTCATTTCATTACTCTCTTGACATTTTTTTTTTTCTTAATAAACCGAGAGATTATCCAACATATTTATTTGAAAAATATTCTCTTCATAAATTTTAGTTTAATAAAATTTGTCCTGAATAAATAAATAATCATTTTGCATAATGAAAAAATTTGATTCCATGAAAAGTAATTTAAAAACTTTATAATAATAATTTCTTTGGAAAAAAATTAAATTAAATAAAAATAAAGCAATTTAATTAATGTTTTTCTCGAAAATTTCGAGTGGAAAATTCATCATAATTATTGTAACTTAATTAAAGTTGAAAAAATAAAAAACGTTAATTTGTTTTTTAATAAAAATTTTTCAATACCAAATAGCGCATTTATATCAATACCCCAGGGCTAATAATTTGTAATTAACTGTGAATCAACTAGCTAAAATGATGACAAACCACGTTGACCAACTGATGACAGAATAGTTAACAATTTCAGTAGAACGAGTCAATATCCCACCCGGCATCCACTCAAATTTATACAACCATTACACTGCATATATATCAGTTGAATCGAACCACGCGGATACGCAAATTTTAGACATTCATCATATTAAATACATGATTATTATCATCCAATATTTGGTATTGAAAAAACAACAACAAACCACACAGTAATTATACTTGTAATTTACAATCCACACAAACAATTTGTACTAATTCAATTTAAAAACAAAAAAAAAATTTATAAAGTTTTTCATTTTATTAATACGGTAGATTGATAAATAATTTATATTTACACAGAGATAAATTTATATGATATATCAAGAGAATTCAATTGGGTGAAAATGAAAAAAAAAAAAAAAAAAAAAAATGAATTGCTGCGGGTATATATGGAGCTTGAAGATTGACCAACCCCAAGATTGCTTCGATGCATTCCGATTCTCATTTCGAGATACTCGTAAAACTCATTGGAGATACTGTGGTAATATTTGTTTTTTTTTTTTTTTTATTTATTTATTTACGTTTTCTCAACAATTTGAAGATTGCTTTTCTATAAAATCATCAAGTTGAAATTTAGATTCCTTGAATTTTAGAGAATTAAATTACTCAAATAGACTGGTTAATTTAGATGAAATAAATATTAATAAATTCCAGTACATAATTGTGTATGGATTGAATGAATAAATGGAATAAATATTAATTCGTTCTTCTAAGTTTATAAAAACTTGTCAATATTAATGTTACGGTTTATTTTGAAAGAGAACGTTTAGACTGTTGCTGTGTTTACAAGTATTTTAGTTTATAAATTGATGAATATCTTAATTTAACTTTCAACAAAATGCAGAGCTTGGTTGAAAGGTATGATCCTCATCAATATAATTCAAACTGCCTTTAACAATTGTTTCTTGATAATATACACTTGTATTTTTGTTTTAAGCTTTATAAATTATTTTTTACTCATAAAGAAATCAGTCAATTTATATTCAAACATTTAACAAGCAAGCTTTCATTGAAATATTTAATTCAAACATAATAATAGCATAGTAAAAAAAATTATATCAAGAAAAAGAATTACAAATCCTGTTAAAAGCTTCTTGGGTATTGGTATAAATTTAAAATTATTTGCATAATAAAGTACATTATTTTCTGGTAAAACTTTATCCAAGACTTTGAGGTACTTATTTTCAACACTTAAAAGTATGAATATATGTATGAAAAAAAAAGAAAAAGATAAGTGTAAAATTCAGTTTCAATGACGTCCTAATCAAAACTAAATGTATGAACTTTTGAAAGTATTAATAATTGAAAAAAAATGAAGAAAAAAACAATTGAAAATATAAAATCTATTAGACAGTGATTGCCTCGATATAAAATGTGTTTTATTGACTTTCTAAATTGATAATCGATCACTTCTTTCTCACCTCTTGATCTAGCAAATAAGGTGCCAGGAAGTTTCCTGTTCAATGGCAGGATAAAAGTAGTCTTAAGATCGATGACAGTTTTTACCGGATAACTCGGGTGTCGAAATGGATAACTTTTGAATGAAAACTTTTCCTTCAAATCAAATGGTGAAGCATTCAAAGATTTTATAAAAAAAAAAAATATTTTTATCAACCGGTTTTTTTTTTATTCCAACTAAAAGATTTTCATATATTTTTCATTCAAAACAATTTAAATTTAACTTAATTATTTTCATGTTCAGATAACAGATGGTCAAAAAAATATATATTTTTTAAAAATAATAATTTTCAGTGAATAATTAAGTGAAAATAATAATAAATTAAAATTTATTTGACTTGAAACATGTTAATTTTAAATATCAACTACTATTCAAGTGAATAATTTTTATTTATTTTCTACTCCAAAAATGTTAAAAATATTTCATCACATAACATAACTAATTGGTTCCTGAAAATAAAATTGAATGATATAAAATGAGTTATCGTTGAGTGAATAATACTTGAAATTCCACAACACAAAAACAAAAAAAAAAAAAATACAAAATTTGGAATTTTGTTGAATGAAAATTTAAATAATGCTGAAGGCAGTATTAATTTTTATCAGATATTTAAAAAACGCAATTGCAAATGAAACTTTTATGTAATTTAAATTGTTTCGAAATAAAAAAAAATAGTATATTTAAAATGAATAAATATAATGGTAACTGTTCTTGCAGCTGTTGCCATAAACTGATGAAGAAGTCGTAAGTGCAAGTTGACCCAAAACTACGCTACAGTCTATGCAAACTAAAGTAAAATTTTCTAGTTATAAATAACAAAACCAAAAATATATAATAATTTATAACATCATTATTTTTCAATTTGAACTACAATGAAAAGTTGTTAAAATGTCATTATAAATATTTTATCTCTTAAAATCTTTAAAAAACAAATATTTTTTTACTAATGATAACAAAAATATAAAATTTTAAATTATAAAAATAAATTCATGCATATCTTAATGGGTTTTAAAAAATATTATAATGAAAGATAAAAAAAATTTAATTAAAAAATTTATAAAGTAGAATTAATTTTGAGAAAAATTAAATTACTTTTCTCCACAAAATATTACAGTATTTATCAAAAAAATCATCGCAAACAATTGAAATTAAATTTTTTATTTGTTTCATTGAAACATCCAAATTGTCTCATCAAAGTTCAATAAAATACACTAAATAATTTGTGTATATTTTAATTAAGCCAGATGTGGGTTGAGAATTTAAAGGTACCAATTTCTACAATCAACTCATCGCAATACAAATTATGTTGATATATCTACGAGTGTTGCAAGCTTGGTCCATGTAATCTTAATCGGTATAGGCCATTCGAATTGTTTGGGTTTAACCCGTACAAATTACTATGGAAACTTGATTCTCCCTATGGACCACTGCTAACGCAGTTGAATCACACTTGTCTCTCGCTTCAAATGTAACCTTGTGTAACCCACTCATACCCTTAGACATAATGTATGTTATACTTGTGTTTGTATACAGATATATCATACAGCCATGCACACTTGCACTCAATTTCCTACCAGCATCCTACACACATGATTGAACTGATGAGATAAACATATACAACAATTTCTTTAACACACAAGTAAATACATTTACAACGACTCCACAAGAAATTTTAACCAAAAGCTCAGTCATGTGATAATGATTGGTTGTTATTTTTTAATGACAAAAAAAGTAGATGATATTGTATTCAGAGAAAAATAATTGTAATTAACTTGAATTTATTCATTTAAATTTCACTGGGAAAAAAAAAAAAATGTCTAAACATCAAATAACTGTCAAATACATTTCAATTTTTAGTGAAAAATTAATTAATAAAATTATTAATTTGATTTGTTTTTTTTTGTAATTTTTTAAGGAGCAATATTTCATCATGGTGAAGAAGAAAATCAAAAAGCATTTTTAAATGCAATAAAAGTTTTAACTGAGGAAAATATTGCACCAAATTTTATCTTTGAGCCAGTCATTGAATGGGTTAAATCTGAAATGGATAGCTTCCAGACTGAAGCAAGTGGTGAGTTATAATAATTTAATTTTGAATGTAAAAATATTAGACGAATGAAAAAAAAAAAAAAGAAAACATAAAAACACCATATAAAAATGTAAGAATATTTATATGTGATAGAAAAATTATAATTGACTGGGCTCTCACACGTAGCATGCAAGTTACTCAGTGAAGGTGTGGCTGCAATATTTGGACCTGGTAATTCTCATACACGTGATATTGTCACAAGTATAACATCAAAGTATGGAATACCACATATTATGTACACATTTCAACGGGTCGATGATCCTCCACTTCCTTTTACAACAATTAATGTTTATCCAGATAGCATGAAAATATCAGAGGTAAGTTTTGAATATATTTTATCAAGTAAATTATATCTGAATGTAAAATAATGTTATTATATAGTAATTAACTCGCTTGCAATATCATAAATAATATAGATTTTTCAAATTAATTTATAGCTCTATCGAATTTTCCCTGTATAAATAAAAAGGCCCTAATCACAATCCATTATGGCATGAAAATTAAAATCTAATATTTACGTTACAAGATTTAAAATAATAATGAATTTGTTGATTATATTTGTTTATATTTTCGTAAAAAAAGGCACTTTCCTCACTTTTGGATGCAATGAATTGGAAAGAATTTACAGCGATGTATGAAACAGATGATGGATTATCTCGTCTCCATAAATTACTGATGAAACATGGGCCAAAAGATTTGCCAATTACAGTTCGTCAATTGAAGCCCAGCTATGATATTAAAACAAATGAACCAAATTATCGTCCCCTATTGAAAGAAGTTGCAAATTCAACGTCATTCAATGTTATACTTGATGTTAAACCAGAAAACTTGTTGATTATATTAAAACAAGCTGGAGAGGTTAAACTTCTCAAGGATTATTACAATTACATTATAACATGTTTGGTAAATTATTATAAATTTATTTCATTACTATTATTTTTATCAATGAAATACTTGAATATTAATTTAACCATTTTTGTTCAAAGAACACTCCAAGTAAAGATCTACTGAAGGTTTTAAATGGATCTGGCGCAAACCTGACTGCAATACAAATAATCACCGATAACTCTTATCAACTACAAACGGTAAGCGATTTTTAATTATTTATTTTTAATAATAATAAACAAGTTTAAAAAATAAATTACAATCAACATGAATGCAAAATTTATATTGACTTAGAGCCCTTGACTTTTTAGCTCAAAGGATGAAAAATAAACTTGATATATTTTTTTTTTTATTAAAAATAATATAACTGAAAAAAGTGAAAAAAAAAATAAATAAAAATCTCAAGTTTTTAATAAAGATTCCGTTGCATTTTATTGGCTCAAAGTTTTCACGTTTATCCGGGCATAACTAACATGTAACATGGAAGGATTTTGTGCATAAGTTTGAACCTGGAAAATTTAAACTGAATCCCACAGGCTCATCGACCCCTTGAAAAGTCCTCATCGTATTTTGCCACCTTTCAGTCTATGCATTCAAAGAACCTTTAGATATTCTGGTCTCATTTGATCTAATAATTTTTAGACGAAGATAAATGTAATTATAGTATATGTCAATATAAGAAGGCGTGGTTTTATGAATTTATTACTTATTTTTTTTAATTTGTGTCACGAAGTCTTTTGTATATAAACTTGATGATAAAATTATTGCATTATATTAATTATCTTTTGAATTTGCAACAAATTAATTGATTTTAATATTAAAGTATTGCTCAATTAATGCAGAGTAAAGATTTATTAGATTAAAGTCATACTTTGCTTTTAATAATAAAAAAGAAAACTACAAGAGAAAATATTTTTCTTTCAAACAAATTTCCTTCAATTTAAAAATCAATATGGTTTAATTATTTAATTTTTTTTTATGATATAAAACAATACTTTTATGCTGAATTTAAATGAATTTTTACTTAAACAATTATGTATTTATTTTATGATTGTGATAGTTTTCTTTTTCTTTTAATTTTTATCGATTATAGAAAGAACGAAAAAAATTTGACAAGATGATTTTACATCATGCTTGATTAACGATGAAAGATAAGATGTAAAAATGCAGCATCAGCATATCGAAGAGAATAAGTGTCTCAATTTCAAAGTTTTTTTATTTTTTAGTCTCATTAATACCTTGCAAATAGAGAGATACTCCATCATACACCCCAACATCAAACTCAAGCAAGACAAAAGAATATTTTTTTTTTTTATTTTTACTTTTTTTCTCTTCTCATTATCATATTATTATGATTATAAGAATAAACTAAGCTTATAACAAAAGTTTTTTTTAAGTCAAAAAATAAAAAAACAAAATATAATAAAAAGAAAAACCATAAATTTACCCTCTTAATAATTCACATTGAAAAAATCATGGTCCAGTGAATTCAAGGGGACATGATGAGAATGAAATTCAAATAACCATCATGATTTTTTGAAGCGAAAAAAGGGCAAAATTTGATGGGTTATATCAGAGAGAAAAGCAATTTTTATTTTTTTATTTTTATGAAATAGTTAATCGAGGATGAAGGACAGAATAAGACACAACTCACCGACACTCTTTTATGACACACGGTGCCAATTCAACTGGACAATATGAGAAATTGAAAAAAAAATAAAATAAAAAGAAATATAATAATAATAGGAAAAAGTCAACTGGATTTTTTGATAAAAACAAAAGGTAAAAAAAGAAAAAACATATGGCCAAAAGCAACCGACACATATCTCAACTACACTTGAACAAAACTCGAGCAATAATCAATATTTACCCAACCCACTAAATGAAAAAAATGAAAAAAATTTCACAACTCGAACATTGAACTTTAGCTACTATACAGGAGCTTTGAAAAAAAAAATATATATATGTATATGTATCCAGCAAAACTTGTTTGAACAAATACAAATAAATAAAAAATTATTGAAATTTGAAAAAAAAAAATCTACAAATTATAGACATCAATGAAAAAGTAAATGGAAAATGTTAATATAGTGTAAAATAGCGTCAGTTGAGAGGTGTAGTTGTTGAAAAGTCATAACAAGAAAGATTAAAATTATTAAAATTTACAAGTCATCCTTTCAAAGCTAGAAAGTATTTCACTCGCATTTGATGAGTTTAATCAGCTAATCAGGCCATAATTTCAATTGTATATTGGCAAATGATAAATAAAATAAATAATTTGAAAAATAGCTGAGGATTTATATAAGAGATTTTAAGAATTCTTTTGAAAATTGTACTAGCCACATTGTCAGAAAATTTTCTCTTTTCCTAGACACTCGTTTGTAGTTTGTTGTCAGTATAGTAAGTCGGGTAGACATTTCGGCGTCGTATTGTCACGTAACAAACCTCGATTTGGATACCCCCTTGTGTCCGATTGTTTTGTTGAAGAAAAATGAAAAAAAGAAAACCGAATTTTTGTAATATTTTCGTAAAAAATAAATGTCAGACTAAAGACACAATTATTTAAGAGAACACGTGCCACAACCTGGTGTGGTTGTCATCGTAAAAGATGAAAAGACTCTCGTCTATTGTGTAGTCATCAACAACCATTTACACAGGAATTTAAAATTAACGCAAAAGTTAATCTCTTCATTAGTTTTTTGAATGATCATTAGAGAAATTTCTGGATTACTATTTACATGTGTTTTAAAAACCATCTGGATCTTAAAACCATTTCACATTTTTTTCTGTTTTTTAATCTTTAAAAAAAAAAAAAAAAAAACTAAATACAATTAAATCATTAGTTTGCAAAATTTTTGTGAGCATCTCGGGGGAAAAAAAAAATCATTAATACGGAAATGGAATAAAACCATCAAAGAAAATCATTTGCGATGATTTTTCTTTTTGGTTTTTTCTGTTATTCATTTGTCGGATTAATTATTAACAATGAGTTGTTTATTAGTTTATTTATTTTTTAGGTTGAAAGTGCTTTGTTATTTGATTCAATATTTTTACTGAATGATGCATTGGATGCTCTGAAACATTTGAACAATGGAGATGGACAATTGACAATTGAACCACCAAAATTATTCTGCAATGAAAGCAATAAATATGAGGCTGGCTACAACATTTCGTACTTGATGAAAGAGGTATTTTGAATATAAATAATTTCATTTTTATAAAAATAAAATAACATCATCAATGATTTGTTACTTTATCGACTTACGCTAATGCTTTTTTCAACTTTCAACTTGAGTCTTTGAGCACTCTGGCGCTGCTGGATCAACAACAAGTTTTGTAATAATTTTATTCGAATTTTCATTTAGAAAAAAACAATTGGAAGAACAACCGGACCATTAGAATTTTATAAAAATGGAGGTGGTAGATTATTTGGATTCAAATTTTTTGAATTTCACAATGACATTGCAGTTGAATCTGGATCCTGGGAAAATGGTTCATTGACGGTAATGAGAACCCAAAAAGAACGTGAAGAATCAGTAACTAAAAGTATTGAACAAAGAACATTCAAAGTCACAACAAAACCAGTGAGTTTATTATAATTTTATTTAATAAAAAATGTAAAATTAATTTCCTCAAAATATTCTATTCTAAAAACAAATAAAAAATAAATTTAAAAAAAAAGGGACATCCTTATGCAATCGAGGTTATTGATGGTTCAACAAGAGGAATTTTAATTGAAAATAGACGCTGGGAGGGATATTCATTCGATCTTATACACGCGATATCGGAGTTATTAAAATTTAAATATGAATTTGAAATTGTACCTGATGAACAGTATGGTAAATATAGTCAAGACACAAAACAATGGAATGGACTTATTGGTCGTCTATTAAATCGAGTAAGTTATCAAAAAAAAAACATTCAATAAAATAGTAATGGTATTTTTTCAAATATAAATCATCTTGGTTTTGATTATATTTGAACGTGATAGCAAAAAAAAAAATATATAATAACAAAAATGGAAGAAAAAACCACTATTTTTCGTTATTTTTAATATTCAGGAAGCGGATATGGCAATATGTGATTTGACAATAACCAAAGCACGTGAGAGTGCTGTTGATTTTACAATGCCATTTATGAATCTTGGAATAGCAATTTTATTTGCAAAAGCTGACAATAAAGAACCAGAATTATTTACATTTTTATCACCATTTTCACCTGATGTTTGGGTTTATATGGCAACTGCATATCTTGCTGTTTCAGTGATGCTTTTTATTCAAGCCAGGTAAATTATATAATTAAAAAATAATCATAATAATATATTTAAAATAAATAATTGTTTATTAATAGAATGGCACCAGGTGAATGGGACAATCCTCATCCATGCACAACTGATCCAGAAGAACTTGAGAATAACTTTGACCTAGCAAATTCATTGTGGTTAACCATTGGATCACTTATGCAACAGGGCTCTGATATTCTACCAAAGTAATTGAGTTTTTTTTATATTATTTATCTTTATCTTTGTGTTAATGGTCAACCGCACACTATTCTCTTCTACTTGATCCTTTTTCTTCATCACTTACGATTATTCTATATAAATTTATTCACAGCTATATTTATATGTACCATCC
>JAPYYR010001869.1:0-13924 GCA_030523065.1 Aphidius colemani
AAGAATGCTTGTCATACATACACAATTACACACAATATATTAATAGTGAATTATAAGAATAATAATAATGTTGTGTACATTACAGTATAGTATGATGATAATGGAGAGTAGATACATGTATTTTCTCTCTCTCTATTAAATGCAATCGAGATACAAATTTATATATGTATGTATGTGTATGTATGTGTCCATGTAACTTAGTGCTTCTTGTTGAATATTAACAAAAAAAAATTATTATTCTTCGTAAATGTTGTGTGTAATTTAATCATAATCAATTATCAATGTTTTTTTTTTTATATTGATATAATTTGTGTACAATGTAGTAAATGGCTGATAATATTATCAACTCATTTGTGTTATTTTACATTATTTTTTTAACATAATTTTCATATTATTTCAACATATATATATTTATTTTTTTATTTTGGCAACTAAACATTGTGAGTGATTTTTAGTTTTTGCATATTATTATTATTATTTATATTTTTTTAAAAGTTTTATTGTATACGTTGTGAAGTGGGCGACTCTAAGTTTCGATTTATTAATATAAAAAAATTAAAAAAAATACATAAACCAGTGTTTTAACAATAATAATAATAGTAGTGTGTTTGTTAATGGCAGTTGTGCGTACAATTTTGATGGAGATGATTGACAGGATAAATACATAATAAATATATTTCATTATGAATAAATAAAAAATCATGGAAATTGAAATTGAAATATAATAATAAAATTGAAATCCTTCCCTGGGTTTTTATTATAAAAAAATATGGGAAGGTCTAAATTTCCCGGCAAACCGCCGAAAACAGTTACGAGAAAACGTATCAAAGTACTTGGTGGATCTGATATTAATTTGCAAAAGGACTCTGTTATTCTCACTGAAAAATTATCAAATGGACTTTCTCTGTTTAATAATGCATCTTGCAATAATGACAAGGTAATTATTAGTATTTAAGTTTTGCTCATTTTAATTTATTCATTGTTGAACATAAGAAATGAAATTGCAAATAAAAAAAAGTCATTAATTTCCAAGTGAAAGCCATAGTGAATATACAATTTTTTTTTTTTTTTTTTTTTTGTGTATTTTTAATATTAAAATATATTCAATATGAAGGTTACAAAGTGTAGATTGACCCCCTCAGTAAAAAAGGGGGACCACAACGAATCATGGCGAAAGGCATTTATGCCAACATAAACTATACAAATTCGCAACATGTTTTAATAATAAATTAAAATTACACTCAATTTACTGTAAAATTTAATTCAAAATAACAACAGTAAAAATGTGTTGTTGTTTTTATTTTGTTTGTTGTCATTATTTAATAATAATAAACATAACCTGTACTCTTATTTTGACACTGACAATTAGAATTGTTATTTGTTTTGAAAATGATTTATCTCAAATAATGACTCAAAAATATTTATATTTTGCTTTTAATTATTTGTTATGTTCTATTTCTGTTTTTAGACAAATTCTCCATTTCATGGTTTTAGCAGTAAAGAAGCAAAACTATCTGCATCATATATTAAAAATCAAAAAAATGATCAACCAAGTGCAAACATCAATACAAATGACAATGATAGTAGAGAAAATATTGGAGCTGATAAAAATACAGTTGTCAATGTATCAAATACAGATGAGATTGTCAAAAAAGATGCAGCAAAAAATTGTGAAAATGAAGGTGATGATGATAAGGAGGATGAAGACGAAGAAGATGATGATGATGATGAGGATGATAATAAACCAGTTAAAAGAAAAAAAAATGGTTCTAAAACTCGACAATCAAATGTTTTAAAATCCGTTAATAATATATTAAATAGAAATCAAAGAACTAGACAGTTGCGTAATAATACAGCAAAACGTTTGTTAAGAAGAGCTAAAATAAATATCAATACAAATAGTCGTAATGGTGGTAATACAATTGGTGATAAAACAAATACAATTAGAAAATTTGTATTACCAATACGTAGTGCACATTCATCGAGAGTTATAAAACCAAACAAACGTTTTATTGAAGAGTTAGAAACAACTAGTCTTGATAATGAAGTACGTAATGATACAACATTATCATTAACAACGTCATCATCATCATCATTAACATCATCTAAAAAAATAAAAACAATAATACAACAACAACAAAATAATGTTACATCAATTTGTAAAAATATTAATAATGTAAGAGATGTAAAAAATAAATCTAAAAAAATTATAAAAAATATAAAAAAATCCAAAGAATTAAATTCAAATATTAAAAAAATTACAAATAATGAAAAAAATAAATTAAAATTATCTGGTAATAAAATTGATACAATTGATGTATTAAAACAACAAATGTCATTAGGAATTCTTCCAGAATCAAATATTCAAATTATTGAGTCTTCCAAAATTCAAACAAGATCAGAAACATCAAATGAATTAATTCGTACTAAAACTATTCAATTAAATGATTTAAAAAAATGTGATAATGAAAATAATGATAATCAACAATTGGATATGTCGTCAAATTGTTCACAATCAGATAATGATGATGAGAATGATAACAATGATAAAAGTGATGAAGAACAATCAGAATGGACTGGTATAAAACTTGATGGTGGAAAAGTAATATTAAGAAAAGCTCGTTTAAAATTAGATAATAAAAAAAATGATACTGTTGGTACTGAAGGACCATTTTCAATGATAAATCCACAAAATACAACAGCAAATATAAATTCAACTGGTACAGTTAAATGTGGTGTTTGTGGTGCTGTACGTTTTTATAGATTTGTCAAACAAGCACGTAAATTTGGTGTACATAGCTGTGAATCATGCAGAAAATTTATTAGTAAAATGATAAAACGTCAAGCAAATGTTAAATCAAATAATAATAATAATAATAATAATACTGATGATGACGATGATGATGATAATGATGATAATAAAATTTTACAATGTAATAAAGGTGATGGAATGTGTTTAGTACCACCAATTGTTAGAAGTCAACAGTGGAATCTTATGAGATGTGTTTATAAAACAAGATGTCTTGCATGTTGGTTAAAAATGTGTTTAAAATGTTACAATATACCATCAGCATTAAAAACAGGCTTAAATCAATTGCTACCAGCATCTATGAGAGATCATAATGATGACAGTGATAATATTATTTACCAAAAAAGTATTGGATCACAAATTAATTGGCCAGCTGATGAAAGTATGGAAACCAATTTATTTAAATCCGCAATGAGTTGGAGTGACATTAGAATTGGTAATAAATTTCAATGTCAAAATAGTCATAATAATAATAGCAATATTGAAGGTTTATTATCGTCATCTATAAATAAAACTGAGCAATCATCGACATTTTCCCTATTATGTAATAAAAGAAAAAAAGATAATTGGAGTAAAATGAGAAAAAAAATTAAAAACCCATTGATTCCATTATCTATGCAGTCATTTATACCAATCACAACAACAACATCAACAACAACAGCACTAATAACAGCTGCAACAACAGCCACAACAACTTTATCAATACCAATTACAATAACAGCTTCCAGTAATCAAACATCACAAATATTACGACAAAGAGTTGATTTAAAAGGACCAAGAGTTAAACATGTATGTCGAAGTGCAAGTGTTGCTTTGGGACAACCAATTGCAACATTTCCAACGAGTGATGTCAAAGATGATACAAATAATACACCGAAAAATTGTGTTAAAATAAAAAAAGATGTTGAAAAACAGGATAATAAAAATGATAAAATAATAATACAAAATGAAAAAGATGTTCAAAAAATAAATACTGCTGATAATTTAAATGTTGTACAACAATCGTCATATTTAAAAAGAAATAAAATACAAAATAATATTTTATCATCTAATAATCAATCGGTAAATATTGTTATATTTAAATTTATTAAGTAAAAAATAAATATATTTTACATAAATATTTATTATTAATTTTAGATGAGAGGATTGTCAAAACAAATGATCAATGAAATTCACAGAATATCAATTGATTTCTGGGAGCAATATGATCCAGTTGAAGTTGGAGCAAAAGGTTTTGCTCTTGTTGCTTCAGATCCTTTTAATATACCAGCAATTTGTTATCTATGTGGGAGTGCAGGAAAAGAACCAGTAAGTTTATAAATAAATATTTAAAAAAATATACAAATTAATAATAATAATATTCAATTAATTTACAGCTTATTCATTGTCAATGTTGTGTTGAGCCATATCATGCATTTTGTCTTGAACCAAGTGAATGGAATGCGTGTGCTCAGCCAAATTGGTCTTGTCCACGATGTACAATATGTCAAATATGTAATCTACGAGTTGGTACAAAATTATCATGTATACGTTGTCGTCAATCATTTCATCATTCTTGTTTATCAAAATCTGGTGTTAATGCAAGATTATATAGTCCTGATAGACCATATATTTGTCAAAATTGTGTTAAATGTAAAAGTTGTGGTAGTGAAGGTGTTCATGTTTATGTTGGTAATTTACCATTGTGTTTAATGTGTTTTAAATTACGTCAACGTGGTAATTATTGTCCATTGTGTCAACGTTGTTATAATGAAAATGATTATTATACTAAAATGATGGAGTGTAGTGAGTGTTCGTGTTGGGTACATGCAAATTGTGAATCATTGTCTGATGAGTATTATCAAATATTAAGTTATTTACCAGATTCAATTGAATTTACGTGTAGTCAATGTTCACAAAATTCAGAATCAATTTGGCGTAATGCCATTGAAAATGAACTTAAAAATGGTTTTATTGCTGTTATTAAAGCTCTAAGTAAAAATCGTAAAATGTCTGTTGCATTAAATTGGAGTCCGAGAAAAGAATGTCAATGTAAAACATTATCATCAACAATTTCGTCTTCGTCTCCTTTATCATCTTCATCATTAATTTGTAATAGAAGACTTGATGAATCAGAAGAATTTATTGATAAAGATTTTAATGATTTAAATAATACAAATAAAAAATTACTGATGATTGATACTGACGATGGTGATGTTGATGGTGTTGGTGTTGGTGTTGATGATAATAATAAAAATGATCCATTAAGTAGATTTGATTTTGAAATTGACGATGAGCCAGTTAGTGATTATCCAAGAAGAGGATTAAGAAGATTAAAAAAAAAATATCATTTAAAAGAATGTTCTGTTAGAGTTAAAAATTGTATACCAACAAAATGTAATAATCAAGATACAACAGATAATACTGATGATAATTATTATGACTGTCAATGTTCAGATATACAAATAATAACAAAACCATCATCAACATTAATGTCAATTAAAAAAAAAGTTAATGATAATGAATATAAAAGTGTTGTACAATTTAATTTTGATATGGAAAATGTTATTAAACAAGCTGAATCAGAAGAATTAATACAGTCATATTTTAAAAATTTACAAGATATATTTCCATGGTTTGATAAAACTAAAAATAATACAAATAGCAATTGTGAAGTAACAACACCAACAAAAAATTCATCAAAATCAAATCCAAATTCACCAGTATCAAAATTAAATTGTTCAATTATTGAAATATGGAAAGAAGAAGTATTAAAAGCACCAAAAGCAATTGCTGCTAAAACTGGAAATATTTATTCGACAAATATTGCAATGAATGACACAAGATATTGTGTATTGTGTAAAGGAATTGGTGATGGTTTAGAAAAAAAAGAAGGAAGATTATTATATTGTGGCTATAATGATTGGATACATTCAAACTGTGCACTTTGGTCAAATGAAGTATTTGAAGAAATTGATGGTTCATTACAAAATGTACAGAGTGCAATATCACGTGGACGTCTTATAAGATGTTCTGAATGTGGTAAAAAAGGTGCAAGTGTTGGTTGTTGTGCTAAAAATTGTATAAGTACTTATCATTTTCCTTGTGCAATAAATATAAAACTTGGTTTTAATAATGATAAAACAATTTTATGTACAATACATAATAATAATAATACCACTAACAATGATGATGATGATGATGATGATGATGATATTAATAAAACATCAACAACACAAAATTATGATAATTTTGATTTACGAAGACTTGTTTATGTTGAACTTGATAAAAAAAAAAAGAAATTAATTGAACCAGATAAAGTTAAAGTTATGATTGGATCATTGACTATTGATTTTTTAGGTACAATTATACCAGAATTTTCATCAATAAATAATGATAAAATATTACCAATAAATTATAAATGTTCAAGATTATATTGGTCAACAATTGATCCATTAAAAATTGTACGATATTATATTAAAATTTATGTACAAACATGTACAACTGAAGAAACAATAATTAGAAATGAAAATAACATAACAATTGATCATTATGAACAAATTAAAAATGAAAAAAATGAAATGACTATTATAAAACAAACACTTGACTCAATAATTGATGCTGTTTATAATAAAGAAATTGATGAAAATCTTGCTGAACAAAATAATACTGATCTTTTACCTCCAGATATAACTGATGTTATATTTGAAGATTTACCACATGATATTCTTGATGGTATTTCAATGCAAGATATATTTCAAAAAATGTCATATGAAGATTTTTTAGTTATGGATTTAAAGCGTGATAGTGTATTTGGTAATGATTTATTAAAAGATGATATATTAATAACTGAAAATGATTCATTAGATACTAATAAATCAAATAAAATTATTGTTGATCCAGCAATATCTGAATTAACATCACAAAATGATTTATGGCTTCATCTTGATACAAAAGGAAATGTACAAAATTTTGTTGATGATATTATTAATTCAAAAAATCAAAATATTAATAATTGTGATGTTGGTGTTGGTGTTGGTGGTAGTGGTGGTGGTGGTGGTGGTGGTCGTGAATTAAAGCGATCAAAATCAGAAATAATTGGTAATAATAATTCAGTTATTGTTGGTAATAATAATAACAACCAGCAAAGACATCATCATCAACGTTCATGCAGTTTAACTTGGAGTTGTAAAGTTGATGGTACATATGGACCAACAATGAAACGAAGAAAATTACCAAGATCAGCACCAGTATCAATAATTGATTGTCAAAATGAAAAGTCATCATTATTTCATGAGCTTAAAATACCAGAAAGTATTATGGTTGCAATGGGTCGTGGTAATACATCAAATTTAATAAACAACACAGATAATAATCATAGACAAGATCATAAACGACTTGTTTGGCATACAAGATCTCAACCAAGAATACTACAAGTTGATGGATCAGCTGATACAAATAGTTCTAATGAATGCAGTTCACCAGAATATAATATACAAGATAGAATACCACAAATTGATGGTATTAATGATGATAATTTATTTGCATATAAAAAAATAATTAAAAATAATAATAATAATAATAATAATAACAACTTTAAAATACCACAGCTTGATGGTGCTGATGATATATCAAGTGATGATGAAAATCCAAAATTTACAAACAGTAATAATAATAATAATAATCATCAAATAATTCAAAACATGACAAGTATACAAATATCAAATATAATGGAAAATGGTCCAGTAACATGTAAACGTTGTCAATGTACATATAGAACACATGACAGTTATAATCGTCATCTTGGTAATTGTGATATTGTTACAACAAGTGATAGTGATTCAGAAACAATTGATTCATCATTATTAACATCATCACAATTATTATTTATGTCACCAACACAAGGACAAACAATGTCATCTGATTATACAACAAATTTATCAATTAATTCACCATTAGAAGCATCATTACCATCACCACATCATTCATCAATACCAATTGAAACAACAATTGGACAGGCAACATTAGTTGGATCACAAATGCATGGACATTCAACTGTTGAAACACTACAACAAACAGTATTAACATCAAATGACATGATTGTACAAACACAGTACACAAGGACCATGACAACCTTGCCAAATCAATCAGTATTATCTTCATCATCATCATCATCAGCATCATCAGACAATCGTGTACAAATAAATAATATTAATGATACAATAATAAATAATAATTTACCATCATCAGGTATTAATAATAATAGTAATAATAATAGTAATAATATTAATTTAAATTTATCAATTAATAATAATTGTGGTATTGAAGAAAATCATATAAATACAAATCAAATGATGAAAACTTCAAAAGCGAAAATCTCATCACCATCAGCTGTAAGAATATCAAAACAAAAGCCCAAAATTATAAAGCCACAATATACGAGAAATTCAATAGATCAATATCATCTTCAACAACAACAACTACAACAACAACAACAGCAACAACAACAACAACAGCAGCAGCAAGTGCATCTACAACAACAACACCAACAACAACAAATGACACCTTTACGATTTCAAACAATACAAAATACAACACCAGTACAACTTCAAATACAACAAATACCACAAATACATCAAACAACAAGACAAACAACTCCAACAGTTATTCTTCAACAAGTACAACCAAATGGTATTATGTCAGCGTATGTTGATGCCTTTCAGCAACAAACAAATCCAAGTGTTCAATATATTACGACAATTGGCGGACAAGAAACAGGCTATGAGCCACAGTATATAACAACAAATCAATTAGTACCAGGTGCAGCTTATATACAAACTGGTACTGATAATATATTGACACTTCCAAATGGTGGAATATCTGTATTGCCAGGTGTACAAATTGCTCAGCCACAATCAACAGTTTTAGGTACAATTATTCAACAACAACCAAGTGCAATTCAATGTGGTGTTATTGCTTCAGAACAACTTGTATTAAGTTCAACGCCAACAATAGAAATGTTTACTGATTCAACTGGAAGTATGTTTGTTTCAAATCAACCAATGTATTATGGTCTTGAGACAATTGTCAGTAATACTATTATGTCATCAAGCCAATTTATGACAGGTGCACTACCACAACAAGTATTAGCAAGTAGTTATCAAACAACAACTCAAGTATTTCAAGCATCAAAACATATTGTTGATCCAATTGTTGATATTCAAACAATGCCAAATGTATCAGTATCTAATGGTAACAATGGATCAAGAGTACAAACAATTTCCAATGGACAAAATATATCACAAAGTGTTACACCAGTGCAAAATATAATTCCCAGTGGATATGTTGTTGTTAATCAACCATCATCACGTGATCAACAAATATCTTCAAGTATCAATATGCCAATAACAACACCAAATGATCAAATAACATTTGTCAGACAAGCTTGCAATACAGCACCAACTGTTGAACCAATTAAATCTACACATCAAACAACAACAACAACAACAACAACAACAACAACAACAACATCAACATCAACAACAACAATATTACCATCATCAAAAACAATTCAACAATCAATATCAAATATTCCAAGAGTTGCTGTACGTCCAAGTCCAATATCACATACATTATCACAAACAAATCATCCACAATGGAAAATAACAGAATCATCAACTTATCCAACAGATCATATTGTCAATACAAGACCTTATCTTGATTCAAAACATGTTTCAGAAAATACTAGTATGATTAAGTCTAGTTTATCCTTGAAAAATTCACCACTATCAAGGCATTGCATGAGCCACAATGACATTATTCCAATATCAAATAATTCAACAACAGTCAATCATTTAATTAACAATTCACATAATAATATTTATACAAATGGATATTCAACTGTAAATAATAATCCAATAAGCAATCCAATTGTAACGAGTGATGGACAAAATAAAAATTTTTTAAATCCACCAATGACTAGACCAATGAACAGGGTATTACCTATGCAAGCTGTTCATATACCAAAACATGAAGTTAAACCATTACAAAAAAATGACATTAACATTGAAGAAACATTAATTAAAATTGATAAAAAATTATTAAGTCCAGAAATAATAATACAAGATAAAATTATCAAAACAATTGATGATGAAATAAAGTCTAAAAATGAACAATATTCAATAATTGAAAATAAATTAACTAGTCAAATTAATGAAAATACTAATAATAAATTAGTTGATGAAAAATTAAATAAATCAATTGTAAATAATGATGATGAAAAATTAATAATTAATGATAAAAATTTGACAGAGTCATTGACATCCCAATCACTCAAGACATCTATTGAAAAAAATAATTTATTTGATAATAATGAATTGTTGAATAAAAATTTAGAGACTGAAATAAAATCAAAAAATATTATTGAAAAAATAAATACAATTAATATTGAAGAATCAAAAGAAAATTTACAAATTGACATTGATAAGGATAAAACAATTCAAAATGAACCATTAAAAATTGTACTACAAAAACAACTTGAAGACGGTTCGTACAAAATAACTCAAAATATTAAATCAATCATACAAGATAATATCAATTCTACTATTGATGATAATAATACAAATATCAACATGGAAAATAAAAAAAGCATTGAAATATTACCGTCAAAACAAACACCACAAATTGCATCAGTTAAATTATTGCCAATAAAAACATTTACATTAAAAACAACAACAACAACAACAAATAATATAAATAATAAAAAGCCTGATGATAAAATATTATCAAATGTTGATAAAAGTTCTAACCTAATAGATAATAATAAACATGTGGGTTGTTTAGCACCTGTTACTGTTAAAAAACCAAGAATAATTGATAAAACAAATAACAACAAACCATTAGAATTATTAAATATAAATAATTTTGCTAATAAAAAAAATGAATCAAATTTGGTTTATGAAATTAAATCACAAGATGGTTTTTCTTTTACTGCATCATCAATGGCTGAGGTATGGGAAACAGTATACAATGCTGTACAAGAAGCAAGAAAATGTCATAATCTTCCTCCACTGGCACATAATCCATTGACTGAAGATATTGGCCTTGACAATAATGCAACTGTTTATCTTGTTGAACAATTATCTGGTGTCAACAGATGCACCAAGTATAAACCAAAATATCATAATTTAGCACCACCAACAACTCCAGATACTGATGATGTTCTTAAAGAATCATTAAATGGTGCTGCACGTGCTGAACCATTTAAACAACGTAAAGTACATGATATGTTTAGTTGGCTTGCATCAAAACATAGACAACAGCCGGATGTTGTATCAATAAGTGAGACTGAAACAAGAAGAGCAGCAAGTACAAATTTACCAATGGCTATGAGATTTAGAATACTTAAAGAAACATCAAAAGAATCTGTTGGAGTTTATCATTCACCAATTCATGGCAGAGGATTATTTTGTTTGCGAGATATTGAATGTGGTGAAATGGTCATTGAATATGCTGGTGAAGTATGTAACTTGATTATTTATTATTTGATATTTATTAATATTTATAAATAATAAATTATATTTATCATTATTCAATAGGTTATTCGTGCATCATTGACTGATAAACGTGAAAAGTATTATGACAGTAAACATATTGGCTGTTATATGTTTAAAATTGATGATCATCTTGTTGTTGATGCAACAATGAAAGGCAATGCAGCAAGATTTATCAATCATTCTTGCGAGGTAACACAACACAAACACAATAATTTATCTATTTTTATCTAATTTTTTTTATATTAATAAATTTTTTGTATTTAAATTTTAGCCAAATTGTTACTCAAAGGTTGTCGACATCTTGGGTAAAAAGCATATATTAATATTTGCACTTAGAAGGATTATCCAAGGAGAAGAGTTAACATACGACTATAAATTTCCATTTGAAGATATTAAAATTCCCTGTACCTGTGGCTCACGCAAGTGTCGTAAATATCTTAATTAATATTATTTTAATTTAATTATTAAATATTATTACCTCAACATAAACACAAGCGATAGCTTTTTTTTAATCAATATTTTAAATTTATTCAATTTTATCATTTTATTTACATTAATTTTTTAACAATACCTCAAAGCTCTCAAAGTCTGAACAAAAAAAAAAAAAATTTCTCCAATAGAAATCGTCTTTTAAATTGATAATTAAATGGTTTTATTTAAAAATATTATTGAGAGAACATAATCCATATTTTTTTAACACGAATCATGAATATAAATTAATTTAAATTTTTTTTTTACCCAATGAGGGAAAATAAGCAATAATATTAATTTATCAAGTCCATGCATTAGCAATGAGCCCAGACTATAATATTGAATATTTGATTTTTTCTTTTTTATCTTTCAAAGACCGTATTACAGTTGATTAAATTATTTACAGAATTTTGCAATACACTCTTATATAAATCCGTTTAAAAATGAAGAGAAAAAAATGATTTCTTTCTTTTCTCAAATCAAATTAAAACAGTAAATTGTATATAAAAATATAATAATAAAATTAATTTTAATGCGTACAGATAGTAGAGATGCTTGATAATGAAAAAAAAAAAAAAAAAAAGAAAAAAAAATTTTTTATTAATTATTCCTTACTGAATTTTAAAATAAAATAATTTTTATAATAATAATTATTCGTAATTATTTTTTTTTTGTTTTTTAAGTAAATCAATAGTCAAAAAATATTTTTTAATTTAAATCAAGGAAAATTGATTGATCTAATCATGTTAACAAATTAATATTATTTAAAATGAATTTAAGATGAAGAAAAATTTATTAACAAAAGTTTTAATTTTAAATAATTATTATTTTTATATCTGCAAATATTGATAATAAAACTAATCAATAATTGTATATTATTAGATTTCTTTTTTTAAAATAATAATAATTATTTTTATTTTTTTTTTCGATAAATTTGAAGATAAAAATATCTTCGTTTGCCTTAAATAAATAATTAGTAGTTTTTATCTACGCTTCAACTCGGTGATTGATATAACTAAGAATATAAAATATTTTATATAATAATTATAATCAAGATCTGTTAAAATTATTTAATGTTTTTTTTTTTTTTTCTTGTCTGGATGACATTGATCATTGAATTTTATTAATTTAAAAAAAAACCAACAAATGAAATGATAAAGTTGATGAAAAGTTACAGTCAGTGTCAGCCAAGGTTGTAGAAATATTTACTTTTTTTTTCAATTTTGGTGCTTATCAACACCGTCAAGTGCACTTTTCATAAAAAATATTAAATAATTTAAATAAAAAAAATGGCCTAGTTCATAAGATATATTGTAATTATTGCTTGAATTTTTAAATAGATTAAAACAGATAAAAAGAAAAATGATTAGTATCATTGATGAAAAGGAAATAAGAATAAAGAAAATTTAACATTAGGGAAAAATAAAAAAGAGAAAAATGCAAGGCATGAATTATTATTATTATTATTAATTGCAAATTTAATGAAAAAAAAAATAATATAAAGCAAAAAGAATAATGAAAAAAAAAGTAATAAATGATGGCAGGAACATTATTTGTGTGAGGCAAATGTAGAATGTGCGAAACATTTTTAAAACGGCCTGGTTTGGTACAAAATATTCATGACGAATTGTATGAAATATGTTGTGAAACAGTGCGGGAAAATGGAAACTTGTTCTGGTCACGAAAAATTGCCATTTTTTTTTTTTTTTTTTTTTTTTTTTTTTTGGAAAAGAAAATAAAAAAGAAAATTTAGTATTTTGATTTAGTATTTCAACAATTTATAGCCATTATGAAAAAAAAAAGGTAAAAATATTGTTACAATAATATTATAAACATTTAATAATAATTATAAATAATAAAAATAGTTTACATTGCAACATATAGCGTAGGATTGTTAGATATTTTATTAATATTTATTGGATGGTTTTAAAAATCTACGTACTACAAAAGAGTTGAAAAAAAGAAAAATAATTAATTTAGCGAAATAAAAAATGTACTAACTAAATTTAATGATTTCGATAGAAACATACGAGTGAAAGAAGAAAAAAAAAAAATTTATTTTTTAATTTTATTAATGAAAAAAAAAAGAAAAAGGAGAAAAACAAAAAAA
>JAPYYR010001870.1:0-34595 GCA_030523065.1 Aphidius colemani
TATCAAAATTCGATCTTCTCAGTTTAGATCTGAGTCAGATCGAGTTTCAAGAATATGAGGAAAAGTGTAAGAAAAGGAATATATTTGATTTAGAGTAGCGGTATTTTCAGATAACGACCATATCACGATGAAAATACCAGTTCTCGTCCGATCACTGAAGTCAAGCATCGTTGAGCATGGTTAGTAGTTGGATGGGTGACCGCTTGGGAACACCACGTGTCGTTATCTTTTGTCATTTTTTTTTAAATTTTGATTTAACAACGATCAGTAGTTTTAAGAATCTAATTCATTACAAATAATTTTTAACTGAATTTTAACACTTTCATCTAGATCACTTGAGAAGGATTTATATTAATGGATCATAAATACATAGATAGAAATGTCTTTTCTAGAATATAAATTTTTGACATCTGATATTGACACTTTTTTTTTTAAAACTTAACTGCAGTCTCATAATTTTCTTGGTAATTAGCCTGGAAAAAAGTGTAAATATAGCATATATTTTTTATTATTTTAATTTTTCGGATAAAACTCCTTGATATACTGATAAACAAAATCGCCACTGAAAATTATTTGAATTATGTTTTGTTGGCTGCTGATAAAACTGCCGCCAGTTTGAAAAAAAACCACTTGCTGCGCACAGGCTGCAAACCATTCTAGCCAATTCTAGTGGTAACCACGTATTCATTGGCACAAAATTTTTTATTTTTCATTGTCAATTAGTATTTTTGCAAGCAAAGTCATTGTTAGTCTAAGTTAAAAAATTGTTAAAAAATAAAAAAAATTTAACAAAAGACAAATAAAGTAAAAAAACTGAAATATAATTCATCACAGTATTTATCTTTTAGATCCTGTTGACATAATTATTATCCAATAGAAGGTGAGTGATGAAACAAATTTAATTATTACTTATTACTTTCACTTTCATATATTATTTTATAAAAAAAAAAAAAAAACAACAAATAAAAAGAAAAAAAACAAAAACTCGTTTACCATTTCTCAAACACTTATGACAATAAATATATGATAAGAATGTTGTTGCAAGTATATGTAGGATAAATATTTATAGTAAATTAATGTGTTTAATTGCGTCTTACAGGTTATCGGATTGCTTTATTTTAATAATGGCACCAAATGATCCATGGCCATTGATGGCATCTCCATCACATAGCAAAGGTTCTGGAAAAGGACGTGGTAATAATGGAAATAAAAAAAATAATATAAAAGAACATCAACAAAATATTCTTAGAAATCTAAGAGAAATGTTTCAAAGTGCTGTTGAAGATGATGTTATTGTATCTGTTGCAAGTAGTTGTAATTGGGAACATCAGGCATGTATTGATGCACTTATTAATATATCAGCAACTGTTGAAATTGTTGAAAATAAAGAAACCAAATCACCAACAATTATAACAGATAAAAAAATAAGCAAAAAAAATAATCACAATGATTTTGATGATGACATAAATGATTTGTCTAAAATGACAAAACAAGCATTAAAAAAACAGCAGGAAGAGCTAAAAAAATTTGAAAAAATTAAAAAAAATGTACCGACAAAGTCACGTATGGGTTCATTTCGTGGGAGTATATCAAAGTTTGAGTCATCATCAAGTATGACTCATCATAGCCCATTAAAAAATGATATTTTATCTGTAAATACAGATAATGAAAGATCATGGGAACATAATAATCCAAGATCATCACCAAGTTCACAAAATACATGGAGACGTGAAAATTATCAAGGACAATCAACAGAACAACAACAACAAATTAATAATAATGATACAACAACAAAAATAAATAATGATTCTTTATGTGGTTTAAAAGTACATTATAAAACACTCGGTAATAGTGACACAAGCTCGGATGATGATGATGCTGATGTTGTTATTGAGGAAGAAATAAATACAATAAATATACCATCAACAATAAAAATTAATTCATCACAATTTTTGTCATCAACAACATCAACTACAACACAATCAAATGTTAATCAAAAATTAACACAATTAAAATTAACAAAATCACCACCACTTTCACCAAAAATAAGTTTATATCAATCGACAATTGAAAAAATAAAAAAATTAATAAACAATAAAAATAAAGTATTGATATTAGTACGTGGTTTACCAGGTAGTGGTAAAACAACATTATCAAAAAGTATAATTGAATCAACAATTGGTGGTGATTCATCAAAATACATATACTCATCTGATGATTATTATATAACAAATGGTACTTACAAATATGATTCATCAAAAATAGCTGATGCACATGCATCAACACAAAAAAAAGTACTTGATGCATTAAAACTTGACATAACACCAATTATTATTGACAACACAAATTTGCAAGCATGGGAAATGCGTCCATATGCAACAATGGCCGTACAACGTGGTTATATTATTGAAATAATTGATATTGATACTCCATGGTCACAAAATGTCAATGAATTAAGTAAAAAAAATAACCACAATGTACCTAAAGAAAAAATACGTATTATGATGAATCGTTATGAGCATGGTTTAACTGGACAAAAATTATGTGATCATTTTGGTCTTAAATATCCAGCTGATAATTCACCAAATTTAATATTATCACCACCAGTTATTAATGACATTGACGTACTATCTGCTGAGGATATAATAGCACTTGAAAATTTATCTGGAACGCTTAAGCAAGAAGAATTAAATTATATACTTGATAATCGTTCAAGTGTTATTAATGAAGAAAATAATACATACATTGATTATTTAAAAGAACTACGTGATCGTAAAGAATCACAATCAAGTGTTGAAGATTCAGAAAAAAAAAGTATTGAATCAACACTTGATGATCATCATTTTTTATTACTTGGTGCTATTGGCTCTGAAAGAAAAACAAGTTTAGTACCACAAACAGATACTAGTCCAAATAACGAAACAATTGATGAGAAAATTATAGATGATAATGATGATGATGATGATGATGTTATTCATAGTGATGATAAAGATGATATATTATTATCAACATGTTGGGATTTTACATTAATGAAAGACGGTGAAGAAATTCACAGCTGTGAAAATAAAATACAATCACCAGTTAGTCCATCAGAAATGAAAAAACAAGATTGTGAATTTATTAAAAAAAATAATGATATGGATGATGAAGATTCATCATTAAAAGTATTTGATAATAAAACTCAACCAATGCAACATGCTATTAATGAATTTTTGAAAGAACTTGCTGAAGGTTATAATAAAACTCAGGGTCTAGATAAAGTTCCAATTGTATCAAATACATCGAGTGTTGTTATTACTGAAATTATTGATAATATTGAAAACAAAATATTGGATGATAAAATTGAAGATACATTAGATGTTGCTGATAATTTAAATGATCAACAAAATCCAATTGACAATGTTGAATTATCAATAAACGAGAAAGACATTGAGATAATTGATAAATCTGATGACAAAGCTGGTGTTGCATCAATAAAAGTAGAAAAAAATAATGATTATGATGAAAATGATGATAAATTGTTGGATAGTGATATGTTTCTTGGAATAGAAGAGTCGTCCAGTGAAGTGTCAACATTTGATTCATATATAAAATTAATAAAACAATCAATACCACATCAAAGTAATACCAAAAAAATTGAACAACTCATTCAACAACAAATTGATAATTTAATTGAAGCTAAAAAAATGAATCCTAATTCTATAATTACTGATGATGTTAAAAAACAAATGGAGGAAATATTGAATGAGGCCATATTGACTTATAATACAGAGTTAATAAATCTACCAGTTGCAGAAATACGAGCTGCAATGGACAGTACTGATGATGATGCTAAAAAAATTAAAATTGAAAATAACGATTCTAACTTGGCGTCGTTGGAATGTGTTGTCTTAAAAGAAGACCATTTTGAATCAGATGATATAAAATCTATTGATATTAATGATTCTAAAACAATTGACGAAAAAAATGACGATATTATTAAGAATAATAAATATAAGTCACCTAAAAAACATGTATTTATTTGTGAAGATGGTAAAGAGCCAGATGACAGTGATAATATTAACAGAATAACATGGAAAGAATCACCATTTCCAATTGCTGATATTGTTGATACTTTAAAGCCAATTAATAATGAAGTAATTGATAAGGTTGTTGTTATGAAAAATGATGTTGAAACAAATACAACGTATTATGATTTCAACGTGGCATATGTTGGTGGTACATCTGAGTCAGGCTATCATGTGTTAGATGCTTTTAGTCGTCAAATAAATGATGTACCATCTCAACAACAACAACAACAGCAACCAGAACGTCCACCTTCAAAATTAATGTTTGATAAAAGCTCAATGACTGGAGAGATAAATTCTGAAGTTGATTATGATAATGATGATGAAAAAATAAATAGACTACCTGAATTGATTGAATTATTTCCTCATATACCAAATGTTTATTTACATGAAATTTATGAAAAAGTTGATAAAAATTTTGATTGGGCTGTTGAATTATTACTTGATGGTGTGCCAGAATATATACCATTTGAAAAAACATCATCTTCAACTAAAAACTCATCATCATCAGAGTCACCAGCAATTGTTATGCAAGAAAACCATGATAATACTGTTGATGTAAATAATGATGATGAACATACTGAAGAACTATCAAGTTTAACATCACGCTCAGCATCCTTAGATGTACTTATTGATACAAAAAGTAGTCCAACATCAGATACAGATACATCATCACCTGAAATATTACCAAAAGATAAAGCATCACCAACAAATGACTTTGAAGAAACAATGGAACTTAACCTTGGTTTTGACTTTATTCATGCACTTGAAAAAAAATTTGGTGATGCTGGTTTTCATCAAACAGATGGATTTTTACCAGTTGTACAAATAACAAAATCAATGGGTGAAACATTATATGCATTATGGATTGAAAGTATGTGTCAACAATTAAATTCACGTCAAAATTTATTAGATGAAATGATAACAAAAGATGCTGTGTATGCTGAAAATTTAGAGCGTCAACAACATATGGAAAATATTGAAATAACAAATGAAAAAAATACACCAAATATTGATGAAATAATGGATATGGAAATGGCATTAGAAAGTGTTGAAAATGAAAGAAAACCTATTGATGCAAGAGAATCAAATGATGAAATGATATTACGTTTATCAAAACAAATATTACATGATTCACATCCTGATATTGATTCATCTACATTCACTGCAATACTTGATCTGCATAATGGTGATTATCACGAAGCATTTAAGTCAATTGAATTAAATACTGGTAAAAAAATATTACCATGTTATATTAATAAACAAAAAATTTTAATGGATAGAGTTAAAAAAGAAACAAAAATACCAAATTTTGCTCATCAAAAAGGTACTAAAGAACCAATGAGTTATAAGGCAGTGTTAACTACTGCAAGAACATCAAGAAAAATTGCTGAGCGTAAATTGTCATTGAGATTGCAAAATATTAATAAAGCACAAGAAATGTATCACAAAGGTTTGCCAGATGTTGCTGAATATTATTCAAATTTAGCGACATTACAAATGCGAAATAATGATACTGATATTATCAATGATAAAGGCACTGATGATTTATTAGATTTACATTATTTAAGTGTCGTTGATGCACTAAATGCTGTTGATGAATTTATCGATTTTCATATTGATAAATTAAATAAGAGTGATAATAGATTGACAACACTTTCATTAGTCACTGGTTGGGGTGCTAGAAGTAATGGTGGTGGTAAACTTAAACCAGCTGTTATTAAACATCTCACGAAGAGATCCATCAAGTATGTTTGATTATTTATTATTTATTTATTTATTTATTGATCGAAAAAAATACTTATTTTATTTTATTTTTGTTATAGATTCATTGAGGATAATCCAGGGTGTCTAAAAATTACTCTTCGGCGTAAAAAGCAGTATCGAATTGAATGACAAAACATAAATAAATTATTTTTAGGTTAGCTTGTATGATAAAATTACCCTTTTTTTTTTTTGTTTAAATTTAAATATTCTTTTTTTGTTAACAGTCAAGTAACATTATTTTTTATTCCAATTTTTTCTTAAAAATAAAAATGTTAGTTAATACTATTAATTTTCTTTTAATTACCCAATTTTTTTTTTTATTTTTATTAATCATTTAATTCATTTATTTAGATTCTTTTTGATG
Organism: Aphidius colemani; assembly: GCA_030523065.1. NCBI lineage: Eukaryota > Metazoa > Arthropoda > Insecta > Hymenoptera > Braconidae > Aphidius > Aphidius colemani. Next base: position 6,199 of record JAPYYR010001870.1, read on the forward strand.
AAAAAATTGATAATGTTTTGCTGGAAAAACTGGAAAGACTTTCATGCTTTAGGATTTTTTTAGCTGGACTTATTAAATTTGGTGATGTTCTATGAACTATTGATCTTTTAGTTTCGTTAATTGTCGATAGTTTTGGTTTTTTTTTTGTTTCATTAACATGAAATGAGGATAAAGTTAATGGAGCACTTGGTAGTGATCTTCTTGGTTTGTTAATTAATTCAGGAAGAAATCTAAATTTAAAAAATTTAATTAAATTAAATAATAGTGTTTATTATTAATTAAAATACTTACGAATATTTTGATGAAGCTTCAGGTATTTTTTTAGTTATAAAATTAGGATAAAAATTATTTTTTTCTCGTAAACTAAATTGCGATAAATATGGTTCTGACATTTTTTTAGATATTCCTCGTTTATTGATAGCTGTACTTATATCCGAATTTTTATTAAGGCTGTTGTACTTAATAATTGGCAATTTTGTAGTAAAATTACACATTGATCTTGGTGATTCACCAAGTCTATCATTTTTCACTGAATATGAATTTCTACGCCATGATTTATCAACATTTCTGTTGTCATTAACTTTAATGTTCGAAGAATTTAATTTTGCTCTTGCATTTGGTGTTGATTCAACAATTTTTGGAATTTTCAAAGACTGCAACAAACGAAAAAAAAACATATTCAAACACACAATTTATTTATTTCAAAACTAAAAATTCATACTCTAGATCCACGACGTTTTTCCGATGTAATATAACTCAAAAGAACTGGATTTCTCCATTGAGATGCTTCTGGTGTTGGATTTGTTTGTCGTGAATTTATTTGTTTTCTTTCCAAATCATTTTCTCTGTTAAATGAAAATTTCAATCAACATTTAACAACAATTTCAAACTAATATTTTTTATATGAACTAAAATTACCTCAACTCATAAAAGCAACGATGCTCCAAAAGTGTCTGGGCACTACACCTATTGTCAGGGTCATAAGTGAGCATAAGTTTCAATAAATCTTTTCCATAATCACTGAGAGTTGAAACGAGACTTGCTATACCACAACCAGCCTTAACTGGAAATGAACATTCAAAGTTTCTTGATCTATTAATAATAAAAATTTGACTCAATAAATCAATCAATTATCAATCAAAAATAAATGTAAATTTAAATGTAAAAATAATTTACTGGCGTCGAAGTCGTGTAATAAGTCTTGGATGAGGTGAACCAAGTACATTATGAATTTTAAATATTTGATCAATCTCATCAGTCCCTGGAAACAGAGGTTTTAATTCAAGAATTTCATAATAAACACAACCCAATGCCCATATGTCCATTTTTGGTCCATAATAGCCAGTTGTTAATAGACACTCTGGTGATCTGTACCATCTTGTTGATATATATTCAGTATAAGGTGGTTTACTGTAAATTCCTCTCACCGATCCAAGATCAGCAAGTTTAACTACAACACCCTGAATGTTACATCAAACTATTTTATAAATTTAAACTGTTTTTTTTTCAATAAATAATAATAATTTAAGGGTTGTTGGTGTAATTTTTGTTGTACCTTTACTAATATATTTTCAGGCTTTATGTCTCGATGGAAAATTCCATGCTTGTGCAAATGATCCAGACCTTTCAAGAGCTGATAAACGTACAGTCTAACTCGTTGCTCTGTTATTTTCAATCTAAAATTCCTTACAATTTTAGTATTTTATTTATAATTTTTAATTTTTTTTTTTTTTTTAAATACCCTTTTCTGTTTCTTATTAAATCATACAAACTCATCTCCATCAGCTCAAATATTAGAGTTAATTTTCCTGGTAATGGATCACTGATGAAAATAAATTTATAAATTATTTTGAATATTTTTTTTTTTGCATTTTCAATCAACTCACTAATGGTACTCAATCATGTAAAGAATATTTGGATGACGACTTATTTTTTTCATTGCAATCACCTCTGGGCTATCAGTGATTTCATTCATTCTAAAAAAAATAAAAATACATGTAATTTATTTGACGAAAAATATATATGACATTAAGTCGTTGAATTTCTTACGATTCATAAACTTTTTTTAATTTTTTTCCAGCATAAAAAATTCCAGTTGTTTTATTTTGGCATTTTAGCACCTCGGAAAATGTACCCTCGCCAATTTTTTCAATAACACGATATTCTAAAAAAATCCAAATGAATATTAAAATATAATTAAAATAAATATAAAAAATTGTAAAATTAAAATTTATTAATTGTACTTTTTAAAAATGTAATTGACATGTTTTTTATTTTTGATATTAATTGAAAAAAAAAATTAGATTTAAATATGTAAATACTTGTAAAAATGTCTTTTGACACTTGTAAATTCGTTAACGATCATTTTTGCTTGTCGGACATGAAATCGTCTTCGATTGTTTTTACTATTTTGATATTTTTTATTCATAATCAACTTCACTTATTATCTTTTACCAAAAAAATTATTAACAGGGTGGCGATTGGTTTTAATTTTAGACTAATAAATTATAATTCAAAATTATGTCTATCGTCAAATGATGAGTAGTGAAATACTTTGATAGAGCAATCTTTTTTCGCACCTAAAATTTATTCCGACTTTCCCACCGTTTCTTCAACCTTCTCCGTCTCTACTCCGTCATTTTCCCACCGAAAAATAATTCCTTTACTAAAATACCTAAAAAAATGTCTTTGAATTTTTAATTTTTTTAAATATCTTCATGCTATGCGTTATGTACCAATTGATAGTGAGTAATTTTTTTTCGAAAAATTAGAAAAGTTGAAAAAAAACTGGACAAATAAAGAACACTGCTAGGGAACTGATGAAAATTACCCACAAACTCATTGTGTTGTCCAGTAGTAATTCCTATATTATCAAAGTCAATATTGTCCATTTCCAGTGGAAAAGAGTGACCTGAAACGGACACTTTTTTTTCTATTAAAATACATGTTAAAAAAGTGTCCTTTTTGAGTCACTCGCCTTTATATTATTGATCAAATTATAATAATTTTAATGTATCAAAATTTCAATCTAAATTTTCGTAATACATTTTTTTGTGTAATTTGAAATTCAAAAGAAAATAATTCCGCCATAAATATTAAAGACTTATTGCGTCATCTACTGATACCAATAAAAAGCTCCAGTTCGGGTAATTTCGGAGGGGGTGGTTTTTCATTCGGAGTTAAAGACGACTAAGAAGGGAGAGAAAAAAAAAAAAAAAAAGAGACCACCCTTCAGTCCGCCATCCGTGTCCCCGTGTGTGCTGACACCCGTGCTATAAACGCGAGTAAAATTTCACCCTCATCGTGTACTCCAAAAAAATAAAATATATTATCAAAATAATACAGTTGATATATAATATTTAACAATAGTAGTTTAAAAAATTAATTTAAAATAACAAATACTTGTGAAGTACAGTGAATAATACAATAAAGTGTGTTAACGTGTTTATTGCATTTAAATTGACGACAATATAAGGGATGTAAAGGTGAGCAACGATCAACGACTGTGAACAATATAAAAAAAATTCATTCTTTTTTTTCATCAATATTTCCTTAAATTCCTTGTAAATTTTCATTCTTTTCTCTGGAAAAAAAAATTATTTAAATGTAAAATACAAGTCCTCGTAGTAGATATTAATTAATTTATTGTTTTTTTTTTAATTTTGTGAATATGGGTGATGTCCGGTTGGTTGAGATTGGCGTGCGTTTTCTCATGCGAAAGATGGTACATTAACGGTGTTGGATCGATTCCCCGTTTTCGCTTGAGGCCGACGTACTGTGCCACTACGCCGCCCCCAACCGATGAAAATACCTTCCTTCATATCTACCAACGTTTTGCCAAAAAAATTATATATATTTATTTAAGCCACACTTATAAATCCACAATAAAACTATGGAAAAAGATAATATATAGAAAATAAAATGTCAAAATTGTAAAATTTATTATGGGGTGCGGTTTTTCATTCAAATTTTATACTAAAAAATAATTCTCTTCAAGTAAATTATTATTTTTATTTTATTTTATATTGGATATACATTACGACAATTGTAATTTGATCTTAAGCTTATTTAATTCAATCGAAATAATCTAAAATCGAATGACATTTTTTATTTATTTCACAAATAAAATAAATTTAATTAAATAAAGACAAATAATAATGATGAAATCATGTTTCACAATCGATCATTATTTCTTATGACTCATGAGTAGTCGACCCCAATGTTCATTTAATTCTTGGATATATAATATAATATCAAATTGATGTATATAATGTCTGGTTTTTTTTTTTTTTTTGGCTTTTATGTGAGCTTCCTTCCTTCCTTCATTTGGTGCTTGTATCCCGGAAGAAAAATTATTTGTACAAATTTCATTGGTTTATTAATTCGCTCATCAAATTAATCGAGTATTTTTGATTTTCATTTTAATTTGTTATTTTTATCAGACACATTGATGTATGTTTCGTCTTTTTATCTCAAAACTGTCTTTTATGTTTTTTTTTTTGTCATGTGTTGGTTGATGAACATAAAACAAACACCATGGTGAAATGGTATCGCACCTGCCACAAAATATACAGACACATTTTGTATCGTGAAAATCGATAATATAAAAATGTATAGTTCATGTTACGTTTACCTGTGTATATATGTACATCAGGTATTATTTTAACGTGTGTACATGCAACCACAAGAAAAACCACTTGCAATGTGTACAAACTCGTGCAATCACTCATTCAATCAATAAAAAACAAGACGTATATATTTTTTTTTTAAATAAATCTTACGTTGCAGTATATTGAAAGGAAGTTTAAATGATGTAACTATGTAAGGTTAATTAAAAATTAAACACTCAAAATTTTAGCATCATATGAATCATAGTTTATGAGAGTAATTAACCTCAAAGTTGGAAATGTTCACTGAGGATAGGTTCACCAATCCATAGATATTCAAATTTTAAACATTTCAGAGTGACAGGATTTTTCTTTGAATTACAATTTTTATTAAAATTCAGGTTTTAAAGATACTGGAAACAAATAATACGAGCCAAATTAACCACGTTGCTTTGAAGATACAATTTTTTCAAATGATTTTAACAACAAGTACTTCAAGTATTAACCGACACTAATAATTCAGGCACGTACGTTAATAAGGATGCTTCAAATTGGATAAGTTGAAATTGTTATTTTTCATCAATTTTTTTTAATCTGTCCGGTAATTTATCATGTTCAATTTTCTGCTATCGATTTTTTTTACTAAAAAAGAAATCATACTGTAAAAACACCCTTATTTTTTGACACAGTTAAATGCGTTGGAAGTTATTTTTACTTCTTTAAAATTGAAAAATAATTCATGAATATCATTAACTTATTTAAAGTTTTTAATTTAACTTTTTGAATAATCTTTAAATGATTAATAAATTGACAAGTTGGTTTATTTTAAACAAACACTTTTTACAATTTACTTTTAAATTGTTTTGAATTATTTAAAATTAATGAATAAATAAATTTGAATTTTTCAATTCTTTTTATTATTTGAATTATTATGTGTTTTATTTGAGCTTTTTATTTTTTTTTTTTGAGGATTTAAAAAGTATATGATATTTAATCCCCAATTTTTTGTAAGCCATCCTGGGTATTCGGGCTGATATAAAACTGTCTGAAACATAGTATGAATAAATATAGAGCAAAAAAAAAAAGTATTTTGGTAAATAAAAATATGGAAAATGTGAGTAGTGAAGTTAAATCTTTCATCCATGATTTAGTCCGTATGTTTTTGTTGATCGTTTGCGATCAAAACCTTCTTCTATCCATCATTATATCCAGTAGTTTTATTGCACATCGATCCAATGAAATTTTTTTTTTCAAATGCAATATCTAGACAAAAAAGAGACCGATAAAACAATAAAAAAAATAGCTGATAAAGATGAAAGAATGAAAATTCACCGTCATTATTAAAGTTGGCAAAAATATTCACAAACTACCTGTATATTTACAATCTTTTTAGATAAAAAAAAAATAAAAATATTTAAAAAAAAAACCAAACCCTTCAACCAGCTACAAAGATCTATGAAATATTTTTTTTTTTTTCTAACTGAATTGATTGAAAACTTTCAAGTAAAGATAAAAAGAGTACAATAATAATAAACTATCTTTGAAAATGAAATGGTAAAAAAAAAAAATGAAAATAATATGAAAAAAAAAAAAAAAAAAACAAAAAAAAAAAAAAAAAAATAAATAAAAAAAAAAAAAAAAAGAAAAAAGAAAAAATTGGAAAAACGAGACTTGGATGAAAGAAGAAACTACCAAGATTTCTAGTGTAAAAATAAAACAAAAAAAAAATATATATATCTCTACAAATGAGAGATAAAAAAAAAGGAAATAATAAAAAAATATTGTACGATACGTCATATTGAAATAGAGAAATGAAAATAAAATAGAAAAATAATTTTTAAGCAAAAGATTAAGTTTTTTATATGTTTTATTTCGACACAAGAGAAATTTTATATTAAATTTGATATCGACACACGTGTAACAAGCATGAATATTAAAGAAAAAAAATAATATGATGAAAAAATTGCAACAGACCAGGTCAGGTAATACAATAACCGAGTGAAAAAAAAAAGCAAAAAATTAAATCGATCGATCGATGAAGTGTCTCGACACAGCCACAAGATGCACACACGTCTTTTACAATTTTTTTTTTAAATTTTATTTTATCTTTTCTTATTTTATTTTTTTTTTTCGCTTTTTTCATTGTTTTTTTTTTTTTTTATTTTGTCTTCTCTAGTGGCTGGGCTTCCGCAACGAGAAGTGCAAACCTTCCGGCCCGAAGATGCAGAATATAGTATATAGGGGATGAGTCTTTACAAAAAAAAAAAAAAAAAATATATAAAAGTGTGAGAGGTGGTTGCCTTGTGGCCCTTTGAAAATACCAAGGTATCTCGACATTTTTTTTTTATATTTATTTTTATTCGTAGTGGATGACACATACTTTTTGCTTCTCATCATTCTCAACACATTTAGGGGTTGAGATAATGTTGGTTGGTGAAGAAAAGAGTTGTGAGTGTTTCCAAAAACTCTAAGCTCTTGTCCAACAGAATATTCTTCATGAATGTGTCATTATATTAAACTATATGTATTATTTTCAACACAACAATTTTTTTCTCTTCAACATCGTCTGCTTGTAATGTACGTGAATGCAGCAAACATCACCTCAATTTGGCAAATGTTCAACTTGAAAAAAAAATATCTAACAAAATTTATTTAAAAAAAAACAAAAAAATACTTTTATTTTTTTGCATTTATAATTATTTCATTTAATTTCAATCAATATGACCAGATGGTCTATTTAAATCCGATTATTTCGAGTAATTTAATATATTTATTGGATCAAATATAAATTCCATTATAATATTTTGAATTATAAATTTATTTTTTATCCTTAAAATTTTTTATAATTACTTTTTCTGTATTACAAGATAAATAGCTTTTTGAGTTGGAGGAATTTGAATACAGCTGCAGAACAAAAGAATAAAATTGAAAAATATTTTATAGAATTTAAATTAAGTAGTAGAGCTGTATATTGGTCAGACTGGCTGAGTAAATATTAAATTTGTTTTATTATTTAAATAATAATATAGTAATTCTTTATAATTGTATTATATTTTTCAAATTTTTAATTAATTTTTGAAATATAATTTGATAGAATCAAGTAGTAAGGTAAACGTTTGGTCAGACAATACTCAAGTGGCCATAAATTTCTATCAAAATAATTTATAAATAAAAAATATTCATCACATTTTTAGTGATTAATAAATTATTAAATATAAATTTGTGAATTATTTCATGATAATTATTATCACTGAAATTTATTTTCATTAAAATATAAAATTTATAAATTAAATTTATTATTTTATTCGCGCTGTTGTTGGTCGACATGTTGAGTTGCCATTTAGACTTAAATTTTTACTTTTAAAAATTAAATAATTTACTCTGGATGAAGGGTAAACCTTAACACAGATGATATTTTAAAAAAATAACAAACAAAAAACTAGATTATTTGAGTTTGTAAAATGGAGAAATTTAGAAATTGAAAGACAAAAAAATAATAATATTTCCCGCATCAACTTGATTGAATATTTTTTTATTTTCCAGTTAATCTGCGTTAATTTTAACCGTTAAAAATGAAAATGATTCTTACTGAATTATGTCAATTTGATATAGTCTCAAGAAAAAAAAAAGCTTGAGAATAAAAATAAAAAATAAATAGAAAGCTTGTAAGAGTCAAGTGGGTGAGAAATTAACAAATCAGTTTCGCGTCGGCGCTTACTACTTGAATTATTATTATCATCATTTCATTATCTTTAAATATCAAGTTTAAAAAGTTTATTTTCAAGTCTTTTTGAAAACTTAAAAAGTCAGAAGGTGTCATGGAATAATAATGGTAATAATAAATGTTGAAAAAAATAGCTAAAATTGAGTGAAATACATTAATTTTTGTCTTCTTTTTCAAGTGTGGTTTAATGTCGACAGGATAAAATAAAAAGGACTACAAGCAGCCAACTATTTACTAGAATTTTTATTTAATATTTTTAGTATTTCTTTTTATATGTTTGAGGACATTTTAATATGCTTTTTTTGGTTTTTTGTCTCACAGCAAACTGTAAAATTGTGACGATTGTATCTTGTGCTAATGCCAGTGACCCCTTATTGATTCATTCCATTTCAAGCTCATAAAATAGAAAGAAATGTAGCTGGATATGATGATATATATGTTACGTGTCCACCTCATTGATTTTTTTTTTTTTATTCGCATTTTTCTCCCTTCATTTTCTTGCATGCTAGACTCGACAGCATCAACAGCATTATGTTTTACAATTTATTAATTCATTCATTTCCATTTCTTTTTTTTTCTATTATTTCCATCTATTTATTATTATTACTATTATTTCAAACTCATTATTGATGAAATTAAAAAATACATTTCATTTTTCACCGTATTATTCATACTGGTGGATTTTAAACTCTGTTAAAACTTTTACTATTGATCGTGACAGTTTTAACTTTACCATTGAAGAAATATAAAATGATAAAAAAAAAAAAAAAAGCTTTTTCTGCTTAGTAAATAATTAATGAGAAGGATCGTTTTAACGTTTAATGAACAGTGTTAAATTGGTTGGTAGAATTTTTTAAATATTTGAGATTGTTATTATTAAAGTTTAAAAAAACTTTAAATCAATTTTATTAGTTTATTTATATTTGAGACAAAAAAAAAAGCTCAGAGAAGAAAAAAAATGTCTGTAAACTGAAAATTTAATAGGAACAGTTTCAAAAGTGTTATCACGTTTGATGCTGTCTTCAAGAATAGGATGGTTTTTTTGGCCACCTGCAACAATCTTTATATTTTTTTATTTTTATTTTTACTTTTCTCAATAGGACACTCCCCAAAAAAAAGCTCTCGAATCGATCAACTTTAAGTTGCTATTATTTTTTTTTTAACCGACGATTTGTCTTGCAAGTTAAACGAAGAGACTGTTTGACATGTGATAGTGACATTTTTCACCATCAATATATATTTTTCAAGTTTGTAATAATAATTTGTGGTATATATTTAACGAGAAAAAAAATTTAACCCCTCATAAATATAAATATAGTATAGCTAATGAAAAAAAAATAAAAAAACATGAAACAATTTTATCCCTCTTATAACGAGATAATTATGAATAAATTATTTTTAAAAAATAAAATAAAAATGCAAATACGTTTGTCAATGTCAAAAGTAATTTTATTAAAAGAGAAAGAGAATTAAAATTAGGGTTGATATTCTCAAATGCAATATATCAACATGTGAATAACAATGAGACAGAACAAAAGTATTATGTAAAAAAATTATTATTATTCAATTGAAATTTCATTATTTTAATGTTAAACATACTGTGAAAAATAATGACTTTAATTTCATTCATTTTTTAATCTTTTATTTTCATTCTATGCATGAAATTTATTATTTTTTTTTAGTTTAATCCTGCAAAAGGATAAAAAATATATTTCAAAATTTGATTAAATTATTTATCCTTTGTTTTTATGAACTAGAAAATGAAACTAGAAAGAAAAAAAAAAAAATATGCAATTAATTAGAGTGAATATAAATGCATGACATTATTGGTGAAAATATTTATCTGAAATTTTCGTTTTATTTATCTGTTTAACTTGAAAGAAAGAAATTGGTTTTTGAAATTCTTTTTTTTTGTTTTTTTTTTCAAAATACTTTTAAGTATTTTGAAATACAAATGAAAAATCTGGACAATGTTGAGTAATTATGATAAATATTTGAGGACAATTTTCACGAGAAATTATTAGCATACAAGTTTTTTGATATAAAATTTTGTAAATTTAACTTTGATGAACATTAAATGAATTCTTGAAGAAATTCTAGTATAATAAATTTCATAAAGTTTGTCAGTGAGACTTGTCTAATAAATACATGTCAAGAGAAATAAAATAAAAACTTTTTTTAACGTTTTTTTAAAATGTTTTTAAAGAGTTTTAAAACATTTTCACATAAACTTTATGCAAATGAATACTTGATATATATTTTTTTAAAAAAAAGCTGATGAAAGAGGAAGTCAAGTTTGTTTATTTTAAACGACATGACATGTTGAGTGTGTCAATGTATATGCTGTTCGTGTTCATGTATCAAAACAATTATAGTCAATCTCGTCTATAGTTAATTGCCACATCGACTGTGAACTTTAAATTTTCCATTTAATTTCTTCAGTAACTTTGTTAATTTGTTTTCCTCACTTTTACTATTTCTTAATCATCATCATCATCAACATCATCACCAACAAACTCATTAGTCTTTTCGAAAAAAATTTAATTATAAATTATTTATTAGAACTTTTCAATCAACATAATTTATATTAAACAAAGTGAAATAATTATTGTGATGGTACTTTTAATAAACGATCCTGGTATTAGCGTAATTTAAATTTTTTTTTAACTGCAAATGTGTCAGTTAATGAGACAATTAAAATTGTGGTTTTGTGGTCACATTTCGGCTATTGAAAATTAATTTTCACTTGACATTAAACATATTTTTTTTTGTCAAAAATACTTATTTGAATATTTTTCAATTAAAAATTTTAAATTTTAAAATTAAAAAAAAAAAAAGTTATAAAATATAATTTAAATAAATGTAAATTATTGATTTTCATTTGACTCGAGTTTTTTTTTTTTAGATTTAATTTTATTAATTTTTTAATTTAAAAAAGAGTGATGTTATAATCGAGTTAAAATTTTCAACATGATATTATGATAAATTTGATTAAATACAATGAATTTTTGTTATTTTTTTTGTAGATAATGAAAATCAAATTGTTGATTATGGAAAATACGAGGCGATGACAAGTTTGATATTGGAAAACGCTGATTTAAATAATTTATTTCCAAAATGCCGGCCTAGGAACGGCAATCCCCCAGATCCGGGGATTATTAATAATAAATTAAAGCCAGTATATAAAAATATTTATCAGCCGCATGAACGTCAATTTGTTAAACAACAAAAAAAATACCAAGAGTTACCAGAAACGATACCAACGACATTTACATCGTCCTCGTCATCGTCAACGAGTGTCGTTACTGGTAATAGTGGATTATCATCATCAATTGACATGATTGATTTGGAAAATGATAACAGGTAAGATTTATCAGCTCTATCATCACACGATAACACATTTAATTAACAATTTGAATCTTGATATCAATATTCAATTTACAAACTGCTCAATAACACAAACAACAAATCAAATCCAATAAAATCTAGGTTCACATATATATTTACATATGAGGATGCAACTTGGGCAAGATTGCTTTTTTTTTTTAAATCCAAACATAGTTTAACAAAATTCATAGAAACAAAAAAAAAAAAAACCTCGTAAATTTTTTATTTTTATTTATTTTTTCTTCATATATATATTTATAAATTTTAGTTGTGTGCTTTCATTCTGAGTTTTGAAATTGGAGCAACCACATCGATCCACTTTCTGCCTGGTTTCCTCGTCCTCTTTTCTCAAACCTTTTTACAAACAAAAAAATAATATTTTACTGATAAAAAAAGCTCCTGTTGCACGGGGCCTCATAGAATTTTTTTTTTTTTACTTTTAAAATTACTTTGGTCTAAATTTACTTTTCATTATAGTGAATGTTTTGATGCTAGAGAGAAAAAAAAAAAATGATTAAATATTTTTAAAAATTTTAAATTGTAGCTGATGATTAAAAAAGAATTTAATAAATGTTTTTTTTTTTTTAATTAGCTGTTTGTTGAGTTAGAGTTTGTGCATTGTATATTAGAATTATTATTATCCCCTGAGCTTTTTTTTTGTAAATATACCAAGTTGCGTCTGTAGGTGTAGGAAGCGAGCATCGAGTCGCAGGAAAAAAACAGGTTCGCTGTCCCGTAGGACGGCGAGCGTGATGGCTGGATTTGAATCGCAGGCAAGTCAAAACCAAAATCAACAAATGATGAATCAGGTTAATCATCAACAACAGCAGCAACAACAATTACAACAACTTCAACAGCAGCATCAGCAACAACAACAACAACAACAACAGCAACAGCAACAGCAACAGCAACATCAACAAAGTATGGCGATTGCCAAGCAAACGTCTTCCAGTTCATCATCATTAGCATCAGGAAAAAGTGAAGAGGTACCAAACTATGGAAGCCATGGTGGTAGTGATCATCAAGGACAATCACAGCAAGATGACAGTGGAGCTGAAGAAGGTCCTGTCTATATTTTAACCTCAGCAAAAGGTGATAGAAGCTACAAACTTCGTGATTCCAGGTAAATTTAAAATTCATAATTTGTTTTTTTTTTAAATGAAAATCAACAAATTAATTGCATCAACATATTTTTGCAAATATATAAATATTATTTTTATCTTCTTGCTATGTTGATGTTACATTTTAAATTATAAAAAAACAGAAAAAGAGAAGAGAGAGTTTTAAAATTAACACAAAATTAAAAAATAAAAAAAAAAAAAGGTCGATTGTAGCGCGTCCTGTGACTTAAAAAGTAAACACTTGTGCTAAAAAAGAGAGAAAAATGTTTTTATTTTTTTTATATTTTCTATACCTATCTTGTTTCTCCTTTTATGATTGTTTATACTTCATCGTTCAAAGAGAGTAGGCCATATCAACAGTCTGTGATGTAAATCTTCAACCAAAATATGTCAAATTGAATATATACTTTAATAAATCATAAACAAATTTATAAATTAAAAAACCATTTTTATAATCAACACAAAATACTGCCATTTATTTTACAATAAAAATATTTATTCAGGTTAGATTCTAATTTTATTGTTGATGTAAAATAGTAATAATAGTTCAATTATGTTGTTGTTATTAGACTAACAAGTGGTCAATGAATTGTGTGTGTTAAAATGATGATTGAATTAAAAGTTAAAAATGATTAAAGGATTGTTTTGATAATTGTTTATATTTAATTACAGAATTATTGAAATTGCTGGTGGTAGAGAAGTTTATTCACAAAGTCGTGGTAAAGTTGCATCAAGAAAGCCACGTTTCTTGACATCCTCAAAATCTGTGCCTAATGATGATACAAATTTGACAGATAATAAATTAACTGTCAAAAAAAATAGTAAATCACCAAATCGTCAAAGTGTCTGGGAATTACGTAGCAGGTAAATTAATAAATAAATAATTAATTATTTTATTAAAAAATGAAATGTCTAATTTATGGATGAAAAAATTTAACAGATGTGGTGAAACAAAAAAACAAAGATCAAATCGTGAAGTTACTGAGACAGTATTTTCATCAGAAGTACATTCAGTACGTCGTAATCCAACAAAAACAATAATTGATCATGACACAACATCAAAAACAACAAGAAATAATAGTCGTATCTTAAATTATGATTCATTATTAAATTGTAATAATGTAGAATATAATATACCAAAGAATTTAACTGATATGGATTATGGTTTACCAAAAAATTGTTTAGATTATCATTCAAATAATACAACACCAGCTAAAAGTATGGCAATTGTTAGTGATGGTGAAGTTGTTGTATTTGATGATATTGATGATAATTGGCAAAGTTTAAGAGATAGACTTGATATTAATACGACAAATACAACAAAAATTAATACAACAGATAAAGATGATAATCAACAACGTAGAATTATACAAGAACCACTTGGTTCAAGTGTTGGTAGTTCACCAAGTCCAACATCATTTACTAGAACAACATCAGACTTTTTTAAGGTAATTTTTTTTGTAAATTATTTATTCATTTATCATTATCATCTTGATGTATTATTATTCTTGATAAATTAAATATGCCACAGCTGTAAAATTTGCATAACTAACTGTTTCAAGTGAATGTTAATTTATAGATAAACAGACTTACTACTACTTGCTATCCATCATTTAAATTTAAACACAAAAAAAACATTACTCATTATTAGATTATTGTCAAGTATATTGTCGTAATTAAAATACATGTTGTTACTATTAGCAATTTTAATTTTTTCTTTACTTTTCATGTTGTTATTATTATTATTATTATAGGTAATGACACCAGCAAGTGATGGTAATTCGCCATCACCAGAAAGAAATCACAAAGTTCAACGAATAATTGGTGAATTGCCAATTGCTCAATACTCTGGAAGTCCTCGTCGTTATGGTATACGTGAAAATTCAAGATTACCAAGTTTATTATCATCACCATCATCAGTATACATGACACCAAGACCAGGTTTTCCACAGCGAATATTACCAACAACACCAAATAAAAAAGAATACGATCAATCATCACCAACTGAAGAAATTATATCAACAACAACAACAACGACAACATCTGTACCTATGACAACAACAATAACACCACCTCAATCACCATCACCAACACCATCATCATCATCTCCATCTTTATCATCATCCCCCTTACCACCACAACTACTAACAACAGAAATACTTGTTGAAAAATCAAGTCCAACAATCGAAAAATTAAATAATCTAATTGTAACACCACAAGTAATTGAAGATAATCAAATTAATAATGATTCAATTTCACCCGTACCAGAACCAGATGAGGATGTTGACGATGATGACAATGACGATGATGATAATGAGAATGATGATGATGATGATAGAGATTTTTTAAAATCATCATTTCTTAATTCAGATAATTTATCAAGCCTTGTTACACCTGGTGGTAGTACATTTGATTATTTATATGAATTTTCTGAAACACGAAAAGTACTTGAAGAATTTTTTAAATGTCCAGCACCAAATGAAGAAAAAGAGAATAACGGAGATCCATTTCCATTTCAGGTAATTAAATGAACTCTATTTTTATTAAAAGTATTATTATAAAATCTAAAATTATTCTGGTAAAACAGGACTTGGATTATGAACTTCGTCGACAAAGTGGTAGTTCATATGTTGGACAACGTCTAGCAAGTGGTTTACCAGGTGCTGAAGAAGTTATGGTACATGAATCACCAAAAAAACAAAGATCAGATTATCCACAATCAGTAAGTCAAATAATATATTATATTGTTTATTTAATTATCAGACGATATATTTATAATGTAATATTAATTTGAATTTATTTAATTACAGACAACTGAGCATGAAAATAATTTTCTAGACTTATCAGTTGGTACTGGAAGTAGTGAAGATTTAGGTGAAACAGAAGTTGGTTTACAAGTTGGTCATTCACGTAATTTTACACTGAGTCCAGAGACAACTGATTGTGATAGTAATTGTGGTGATTTAGATAGTGAAATGTCATTAATGATGATGGATAATGAATTAATACCAGCAAGTGGTTTACTTGGTTCAATTGGTGATCTTGGTAATAATTCTGATTCATTAAGAATATATACAAGTATGCCAGTATTAGAAGATGGTTTATCAAGTGGTCATGCTAGTGATAATGACAACAATAATCCAACAGTTATGTTAATGAAACGTCAAATAAATGAAATTGAAAAAGAAATAATACAAAGAACAAGAAATGACAATATATTAGTTACAACTGATAATAATAATGATAACAATATTAATAAAGAATCAATAACAAAAGATATATTACAAACATTAAATTCATCATCACCAGATTTATTTTTAACTCAAAAAGATCATTCATATGATGATAATGGAATTAATTTAGATGGTTTAGATTTATTAGTAACACCACCACCACCAGCACCACAAAGTAGACAAACAACAATTAATGTTGAAGTTGGTGGAGAAGTTGAAGCTGCTATTAAAGACATTAGAATGGCATTACAAAAAACTAAAACATTACCAGTTAAATTACCAAATGATGAATTACAAGATCAAAGTGTTAGTCCAATATGGATACCAAGGTAATAAAATTAATATTATTATATTAATACTTTTGTTTAATTTAAATTTATATGTTAATAACTGAATTTTAGTATGTTGGATGGTAGACAGAGAATTTCAACTGATAATTGTAATGAAGATTCTGAATTACGTCGTGGTGATGAAGATAATGAGGTTGAAGTTGAAGAAGTTATTGATGAAGAAGAAGCTGATACTGATCTTGAGACTGATCGATTATTGGGACAACAAAGAACTGATGATCAAGGATTTTATGATGACAAGGTTTGTTTAATAAATATTTTTTTTATTATTTTATTTTTAATCACTTAAATTTTGATATAAAGAAAAAAAAAATTAAACAAATTTCTAAATTTGTCGTGGTGATTTTGTTGCACACTATTTTCCTCGTAACACGCACGTAGTTTCGTGACAGCGTATTTTATTTTCTAATAAATATTAAAGTCATTTATACTATCAATTAATGAATAATAATAAAAATATGTTTCTCTTTCTTTTCTCTTTTTTTTTTTTTTTTTTGTTATTTTTTAATTGGGGGTTTTTTTTTTTTGACATTTTTTTGAATGATGCAGGGATGGCGAAAGCCAAAATCTCGGACAATGCTACCGTCAATGAGTACAAAAGTTGTAACACCAAAACAAACCCCACCAAAAACATTGAGTGTTATTCCATTAGAAACATTATCACCATGTGATCCTTTACCCTCAACATCATCATCAATATCCCCATCACCAATTGTTACTAGTGTTGTACAATCAACAACGTCTGAACGCGATCCAACATCACCCATGAAAAATTCAACATCAAGTCCCCAGAAGACCCCGGTTAAAAATTCTCCCTCGCCCACACAGAGCCTCAAGGAATCCAGTGGAAAGGTGAAAAAGGTGCCCAAGAACGTTTGCACTTTAAATCATTTCTTAATTAGAAAATTTTATATTCGTTATTTTTTCTTAACTACCAAATTTATTTCCGCTAAAAATTTTAATTATAAATTATATAATTTTAAAAAAACAAAGAGCAATTTTTTTGCACGATTTTTTAGTTTTTTTTTTTTTTTTTTTTTTTTTTTTTTTTTTTTTTTTTTTTTTTTTTTTTTTTTTTTTTTTTTTTTTTTTTTTTTTTTTTTTTTTTTATTGTGTTTAGATGAACTTAGACATTCCTTATTTATTAATTAAAATAGAAATGTCTTGAAGATGATTAGCAAAAATCAACGTAGCTTCCAGCTTATTCTTTAATAATATATCATTTCATTAACAGGCATCAACATACAATTGTTTACTTTTGTCACTATTATCATATTTTTTAATTTAATTTTTAAATTATTTAATATTTTTTTTAATTATGTATCTATTGTCAAACACACCAAGGCTTACAGCTCGATTATCACTCGTGAGCATGACACAATATAATCAACAATAAAATATGAATATAATCTTTGTTCAAATAATAACAAAGACAATTAAAAATATGCACGATATTTTTATGTTAATATATAATTCAATGATTATTTAAATTCATGTTAAAATTAGCTTTTAGTTATTAAAATATTAATTGTTAATTATTTACTTATATTACTTTTTTTGTTTTTAATTTTACAGGATAAAGAAGGCAAAAAAAAGAGCAGAAATAAAGAAGGTAACATTTTAATTTAAAAATATAAATTATTAATTTAACAATTTTATTATTTATTTATAAAAAAAAATTAAACAAACAGCATGAAAAAAAAACATTAATAATTTTACTTTAATTATTAAATTACTAATTAAAAAAAAACTTTTTCAATGCTGCAAATAATCGGATATTTTTGTTTTATTTTCTCAACGTCTTACTACAAATAACACCTGGTACGTAATTCTTTGCATTCCACAAATTCATATCAATAAAATTCACTCATGATCAGTAGATAAAAAAAATGTAAAATAAAATATTTTTTTATTATCAATTTACATTCTTTATTTATTCAAAAATAAACTTTATAAAGAAAAAAAAATAATAATAATTATAATAATTTGTAATTAATATTTATTTTATTCAGTTTATAAAATTATTATTATTATTATTTTATAATACGTGTCATAGTCAACATCGACACGTGCTTATTGTACAAGGAAAAATTCCCTTCTCTTACGTAAATAATAAAAAAAAAAAATCTAAAGAAAATGTCTTGAAGTCAATTTTAAATTCAGTATTTCACAAGATACTTGTAACATTTTTAATTTCGTTATTTAGACTTTGAAAATACGCATAATATAAACATAAATACTTCATTAAAATAATAATAACAATATAATTTAGAAATTAAAAAATATTAGTATTAAATATATTTTTTTAAATTAATAAAAAAAAAAAAACTTTCCCTGTCTAATCTTATGTTACTGTGTTTGAATCACCTTGATATTTTTTATTTATTTTTTTTTTCTTTATAAACTTCTTGTTTTTAATTTATTTTATCAAAAAGTATATAAATTTTTTGGTAAACTTGTGTTGACTATCGATGGGCATGTGACAATGAGTCAACATAATATTAAAAATAAAATTTTATAAATTTATTAAAAGCTTCACTTGTAAAACGACATTTGAGTGTGTTATTTGTGTTAAAAATGAGTTGTGATAGTGAACGTCTTGAACAATTTAATACAGCAATAAGATTGCTACGTTGTCCAAATGATTATATTGTATCATTTGGTAAATTAGATTACAATGAAAATGGTGATTCTAAAACACGTGTTGTTGTACCAATTTCAGGATTATTGGATGATCCATCAGTGCTCATTGAGGGTGTGCTATTTCGTGCAAGATATCTTGGCTCAACACAGCTTGTTTGTGAGGGTCAACCCACTAAATCCACCAGGATGTGTCAAGCTGAAGAAGCTGTATCCAGGATAAAGGTATGTTATTCAATATATTATTTTTTTTTTTTCAAACTATTTTAATATTGTCAACAAGTGATTCACTAAATGGAAAATAATGTTTAGTTTTCCTGTATTGTTATTTTTTTTTTTAATTGTTTTTTTTCAATAATCTCGGTGGGATATTTTTGTAGATTTTTTTTTTTTTTTATTACACGTGATTTATTTTTTTTTTTAAATAATTAAATTTTGTAAATTCAATTATTAAAGTAGAATAAAGAAAATTATTATTCATAAAATTATTTAGAAAAAAAAATACATATTGGCATGCATCGAATGCTTCTACACGTTTTTTTTTTTGTTTTTTTTATCTCTCAATATCTATATGTCGTTTAATAATACAAAGTCATAAAATACATATTATTTTTTTAGTGATAACAACTTTAATATTTAAAAAAAAATACATTAAGGAATATATTTGTCACAAAAAATGTATTATTTCAGTGTTGATAAACATTTTGAATGACAATTAATTAATGAAATTTTATTAACATGTTTTTTGGCATCATCTAGAAAAGTTAAACTGGCTAATTGATAAATTAATATAAAACACTGGAACAATTCATTTCTTTGAATAGAAAATAAATTTAAAAAAAAAAAATTGTGCAGACACAAAGGAGCCATGCTAAGTAAAAGATTGGGTCCACATGTTGGCTCATGTTTTTTTGATAAACAAATTAAATTAATGATGTTTAGTTTATCACATTACACCGATTATTATTATTAATTATATATTTATTTATATTAAATTAATTGTGAGATGGCCGTTATGCAAAAGGCCTGAATGTTTCAGTGTAGCGACCCTCTTCCTCACATCACGAAACACCACCAATCCGACCACCGAACACACACTGTCGTCTTTTTCAGTGTAATTCTCTATTCATTGTTTATTTATATTTTTTTATTTATTATTAAATATTGTGTCTTGATTGTCATGATTGCTTCTTCTATTTTTTTAATTCTATACTACTTCATTCTCTTTACTTTGTAGAATTTTTTATATCAAATTTAAATGCATAAATGTATTTTTCCTTATTAAATTATTTGATACAATTGTTTTTATTACTCAATATTTTTTTATCATTAAAAATATTAGTAAAGATAATTGTGTTATATAAATTATTACAAAATAACATTAATTTTCTAATTTTCTATTTTTTTATTTATTCATTTTTTGAGCTGTGCTCATTATGTCTGGCTATAATTGTTTTTTTACTTTTTTATTTTTGCATCTTTGCCAACTGTGCTTAGTACATTAGTGAAATTAAAAAATTAAAAATACATTATTATTTATTTTTTTCTGTCTTCAATATATTTACCAAAGTAGTTTTTATATATTAATGGAATTTCACATAGCCAAAGAAGTTTTCATTTACTTTTTTGTATCTATTAAAAAAAAATAATCTAAAATATTGTTTTAAATTCGAGAAAAAAAAAGGAAACTTCTTCAGCTTGGTTGTGATTTATCCGTTGATTAATTGTGCATCAAAAAAAAAATTAAATAAACCAACTAAAAGTTTAAAAGTTGTGTCTTGTTAATAAATAATATTCAAGCTTGCAAGTCCCTTTTTCCTTTCCGTAAAACCATAAAACTATTATCAATTAAAAAGAAAAAAAGAAAAGAAAAAACCTTTAAAAATCTTGAACAATCTTTTATTTTTCCATAAAAAAAAAAAACTTCTTTCTGGATAAAAATAAAAGATTTACCCATTTTTAAAAAAAAAAAACAAAAAGAGCAAAAAAAAATTTCAAGCTTCTAATTTTTGCTGATAATTGAATTTTGTTTTTTAGATAAAAAAAAAAAAATAATTAAATAAAAAAAGCTTGATAGCTTAAATTGCCCAAGTTTGTTTTTTTTTTTTTTTTTTATTATTTTTGTTGGTGATGCTATTGGCAATGTTGACTTCTAGCAAAGCCTTTCTGTTTGTTTGTTTGTTTGGCGTTCGCGCGCGCGTCTCACCCTTCCTTGCATCTGACTGATGACGATGACAACAATGATGGAAATGATGATGATGATGATGATGATGAAGAAGGATGATGCTCAGCCAATCCAGACAAATACAATCTTAAACTATGGTCCTAGTCAACATGGCTATAGTCGTTGCAGTATTGCATCACAAGGAAGCATTGATGATGAAGATGATTGTGATTCAAATGAAGAACTCATTGGAAATATTGCTGGTGGATCACAATCAGATGATAATACACAAACAAGTGAACAATTATTGGGTAATAAATTGGCTGTTACAATCGGTGGTCAACAACTTGGTCTTGGTGGTGTTGGTAATGGTGGTGGTGGTGGTGGTGTTGGTGTTGGTGGTGTTGTTGGTGGTGGTCCCACAACTGTTTTTCGACTACATTTTCTCGGTTCGGTTGAGGTAGAAGAGGAAGGGGGAAGAAAACGTCGTAAACGTCTTAAGAAGCACATGGTTGAAGAGGCTGTCACTAAAATCAAGGTCCGATCTTGATTGCCCATTTAAATATAAACAACAAAATTAATATAATCGATTTATTGAAACTATTCATTTTACCCATCTTTTTATTTATTTTTACACTTCGTGGGCTATTTAAAGTCTATTTAATTATTATTTTTCAATTAATTTTTTTATTTTTATTTTATTTTTTCAAGTTTTAACAAATCTTTTTAACAATTTATTTTCAATTTTAAACTGCAAACCGATTTATCAATTAATGTACAATGGATTGTGCTTTTTTTTTTTTTAAATTATATATTTTTTTTTAATTCTGATATATATATTTTTTAAATAAATTATTATAAAAGGCTCAAGTTTAATGATGCACAATTGATTAATGCGCTTTGGTGTTGTGACTGAATGCTTTATTTTATTTTAATTTTATCATTTAGCCACTTGATAATTTTTCACTGCTTATATATTGGTTTAATATTTATTTATTTATTTTTCAATCAACACTTAATCCATATGTACACAATAAATAACGGTTTGCAAATAAAATCAAAAAGATTTTTCGTTTAATTTCCCAAAAAAAACAAAGGCTCCTTGTTGTCTGTTGATTTTTTTTTTTTAAATTAAATTATAAAAAAATATATTTTAATTTAATTATTATTATATATATTATTTTGATTAATTTTTTACTTTAATTTTGTGTCAATATTAATTTATGATAATATCAATAATATTAAGGATAATATTAATTGTATTTAATCCTAGAAAAAAATATAAAAAAAAAAAAAACAATGTACTAACTCAATTCTCGCTTACATGCTGCTCGCATTGATATAGGCATTGGTAAGTTGAATAAAAACACTTACTTAATATTGCACATTAATTTGTAAAGCACATATTTCAAATTGATTTAAAATATAAATTAAAAAAACTAAATAAATAATATATTAATTACAGGCACCTGATGGTGAAACTCAACCAAGTACTGAAGTTGATTTATTTATATCAACTGAAAAAATAATGGTACTAAATACAGATCTCAAAGAAATAATGATGGATCATGCATTAAGAACAATATCATATATTGCTGATATTGGTGATTTAGTTGTTTTAATGGCACGTAGAAGATTTGTACCACATGAAATGGAAGAGGCACCTAAAATAAATCGTACACCTAAAATGATATGTCATGTATTTGAAAGTGAAGAAGCACAATTTATTGCTCAAAGTATTGGACAAGCATTTCAAGTTGCATACATGGAATTTTTAAAAGCAAATGGTATTGAAGATCATAGTTTTGTTAAAGAAATGGACTATCAAGAAGTTTTAAATTCACAAGAAATATTTGGTGATGAATTACAAATGTTTGCTAAAAAGGAAATGCAAAAAGAGGTTAATATTATTGTTATTTACATATATTATTTTGCATATTAAATTAATTATATTTTTCTTTACTCAAGGTTGTTGTACCAAAAGCAAAAGGTGAAATACTTGGTGTTGTTATTGTTGAATCTGGTTGGGGTTCAATGCTACCAACAGTTGTCATTGCAAATTTAGCACCAGCTGGTGCTGCAGCACGTTGTGGTCAATTAAATATTGGTGATCAAATAATTGCAATAAATGGTGTATCATTAGTTGGTTTACCATTGTCAACGTGTCAAACATATATTAAAAATTCTAAAAATCAAACAGTTGTCAAATTAACAGTTGTACCATGTGCACCAGTTGTTGAAGTTAAAATTAAACGTCCTGATACAAAATATCAGTTAGGTTTTAGTGTACAAAATGGTGTTATTTGTAGTTTACTTAGAGGTGGTATTGCTGAACGTGGTGGTGTACGCGTTGGTCATAGAATTATCGAAATAAACAATCAAAGTGTTGTGGCAGTGCCACATGAAAAGATCGTTAATCTTTTAGCAACGTCAGTTGGTGAGGTAAATAAAAATCAATAATATAAAAACTCTTTTCTATATACTGTTATATTAAAATTGTATTTCAACTCGTTTAATAAATATTTGATTAATTTTCTTTTGTTTTTTTTTTATTTTTCTACTTTAGATATTGATGAAAACTATGCCAACGTCAATGTTTAGACTACTTACAGGCCAAGAATCACCAGTGTACATATAAAAAATAACAATAATAATTTATTGTTATTATTAAATGATAAATATTTAAAAAAAATAATAATAATAAAATATGGCTACGTAGTGAACAGACAATACAACCACGATCCACTCGTAACTACTCCATCAATCCCAAGTAAATAAATAATTAAACAAATAAATTGAAGGTTTGTTTAAAGCTAAGATATAAATTAATTTAATTTTTAATTATAAAGAAAAAATAAAGAGCACTTGCCGAGGTCCAGGAATTACTGGGAAGAATCTTGCTTAACTAGTTAATAATAAAATATTAAAAAAAATTATTTAAAAGCCGAGTAAATGTTATATAAGTAATTAATCTGAGCATAATTTATGTAACAATATTATTCATAGTTAAAAAAAAATTTATATTATTATGTATAAATTATGCATTTAATCAGGTATATGTTAAAATTTTCTACGGCTAAAAAAAACTATTTGTTTTTCTTTTTCTTTTTTTATTGGAAAAATAATAATTTTAGTATAAATTTTGTTGCATGATTAACTTGTGAGGCTAGTTATAATATAATTAAATTGCTTCGTCATCTTGATACTTGATAATTGAATTTAAAGATGATTAAAAGTCAAAAGTTTTTGCCTCATTTAACGCTGGAATTAAACTTTATATTAAAAATTAAATATGAGATAAATACTGTAGAGAGTTGTGTTTGAAAAAAATAATTATTAAATAAATATATAAAATAATAAGCCAAGGAAGATGATAGATAATAATAATGCACACAATTATATATAGCACAAAGCTCATTACGAATTTATACATTTTGAGCAGGGCTGATAATTTAAAAAGAAAAAAAAATTGTATATTACGTAATTTAGATGGAAAAAAAAACAAAAAATTATGTAGTATTTAATTTATAAATGAATATATATTTCCTGAGACCTCAAATCATGACTTTAATATAAAAAACATAAATAAATAATACACATACTCAAAGTCTATACACATTCCTTAATGACATTTCTGTAAAAAATGAAAAAAAATATTAATTTAAAAAGAAATAATGCTTTAAATAACTAAACAAAAATCATGTGGTGCCCACGTTAATAATTTTTACTGAAAATAATATTTAAAAAAATAATAATAATCATGATTAATAAATAATAACAGAGACAACTGATTAAATTGTTAACAATAAATATTGAGTTTATACGCCTCGTAAAAAACAGAGTGATATTTATACAGAGGAGTAAACCAAAAATATTATTCATTTACTTTTTTTTCATTGTTTAGTTTTTTTTTTAAATTTAAAATTATCATGACATTAGCTTCAATCTTGTGTAAGCCTCTAAATAATTAATTGAAAAATTCAATAAAAAAGAAAAAAAATCAGCCTTATTAAATAAATTTTAAATGAATAAATTGTTACTGTTTTAGATTTCTCACCCAAATAATAATTGTAAAAAAAGAGACAAAATTATATTTAATTGTATTTTTATTTAACATTTAATTACACACTTGACAGACTGATACAGAAAAAATAAATAATCAAAGCTCTACTAAAGTAAAAAAAAAACAAATAAAAGAACATAAAATAATAAATATATAAATATATATTTGAAAAAATAAATGAAAAAAAGTGGAAATAAACACTTTGGTGGTGCTCTTTCAAGTAGTACTAAAAATACATCACAGTAGTTTAAGTTTTGTTATCAATGATGATAAAAAAAAAAAAAAGTAACTGTCGACATGTTTTAATTCGCACGTTTCGTAAAAATTTATCCGCTTTTTTGATGATATCTGGTGGAAATATACAGACAAGCACAAGCAGGATTTTATAACTAAAAAAAAGAAAGATAATTCATGAAATGTACACAATGAAAAGATAATAATTTGAAATAAAAGCTGAATTCAATGCATTCGACATGAAAAGAAAATCGTTTGATTGAAAAGTGGTATTTAATTGAAATCGGGATCAAACGAATGTTGAATTAATAGATGGCTTTAACGAATATTATTAAAAATAATACAACATACTCTTATCTAGTCAGCTAAGAAAATAAAGCAAAACAAAAACGACATTTAAAAATACTCAAATTGTTAAACCATCTAAAAAAAATATATAATTGCGATGAAAATAAATAAATGCTTTCATTGTTGAGTGCATCGAGACCTGCTTGATAAATAACTATAATAATATTTAACCAGACGTATGATAATATTAATTATCTTTATTATAAATTATTATTATTTTTTGATTTTAAACTGTCGACATTAATATGAGTGTTAAAAATTTAAATCTCAATTAAAAAATTCATCAAATATTTCCAATTAATTTCGTCATCACAATTCATTCATGTATAAATAATAATTTTTAAATACAATCCTCTTGATATCCCCATATTTTGTGTGAAAAATATTCAAAAAATCAACATCGGCTGTTTATAATATTGTTAGAATTAAATCTAATAATTAACAATATCTAAAACACATACTGCTGATGGGAATTGTGACAAAAAAAAAAAAGAAAAACAAATTAGTTTTTTTTTTTTTAGAACATCACGCAGTGTGTTCAATAAAATTTGATGAAATAAATTTAAAAAAAGACGCTATTTAAACGCATTATAATTAATTTAAGAGAATGAAAGAAATAATAAATAAATATATGATTCGTGAATTATAAAAAAAATAAAACAATAATTATTATTGCATATAAATGATGCTAAATAGTTTGCGATAAGGCACGCTAAAAAGATGAATAATAAAAAATAAAAACATTTATATATACATAAAATCATCACGACTATCTTTATCAATGTTTGTGAGTGGTATTTAAATATTAAGTTAAATCTATCAGTGAGCTATTGAATGTGTATATGGTAAAAAACTATTATACTAGTCCACAAAAAATTAAAATAATAAACTGTAATTTTGAATTCAAAAAAAACAAAATATTAATTTAACCATAAAATCCTAAATGATAAAAGTAAAACCCAATGATTATTTATCTAAAATTAAGTTAAAGGATCATTAGGAAAAGTCGGAATTCAGGACGGAGGCGCCCTATGGTGCCCCCCATAGCGGATTATCGACGATTATGGCTTTCTTAATATTCGTCAGTCTCTAATTTTTTTATCTACTTTTGGCTAGTTTTGCCAAGTTTAAAATTAGGGACTTAGTTTTTTTTCCAAGTTAGATTTCCCTTCACATTTTACCCAGACTTAGGACTGGCAGCGAACAACAAGTGATTGTTGAACGGACTGGCATGTTTAAAAATGTTGGTGTTGCATATGTATTCATATAATGTATATATTTATGAGATAAAATATATATTATGTATGTATATATAATATAATATATATGATATAATATATAAACTTGTATGCTTCGATTTTGATTTATTTATATACTATATAGATAAAAAAAATACTTTAACAATAAAATATGATTATTTTAATTTATATATATAACTATATTTGTTTTATATCTATCTTATATCATAATAACAATAATAATAATAAAGTTTTTTTAAAAAAAAGAAAAAGATAGTTGTATAAAAGAGAAGTAGTATAAATAATAATTTAATAAATTAATTAGTTAATATTTTGTATTTAATTACAAATATATATATATATATATATATATAGTGATAGTAAATTTAACTATAAATATAATTAACAATTACATACCAGTCTAGTAATATTTACTATACTGGTATACTAAATACTTAAAATAATTTTTTTTTTAATTAAAAAACGAACATTTAAAACATTTTAAAATATCTATTCTAGTGTTTTACTTTATTAAAATATTGCTGTAATTTATTTTTAAATTTTTTTTTTCGGTTCACTGTACCGGTATAATTAAAATTACCATACTTTTGCTGTTGTCCAACTTTACTATAAGTGTAGTAAATTTAACTATAACACATAGTAAATTTTACTATAAATTTTTTTCCGTGTATATATACATATGTACTTAAATACAAAACATGAAATGTACTATTAATTTATTATATTATTATTGTTATTACGATATAAGATAGATATAAAACAAATATATATATATATATATTGAAGTATATTTTATTTAGTATCAATCATATTTTATTATTTAAGTATTTTTTTTATCTATATAGTATATAAATAAATCAAAATCGAAAAATACAAATTCATATATTATATTATATATATTATATTATTATTATATTATTATATATACATACATACACATGTCATGTATATATGCATAATATATATTTTACATCATAACTAAGTCTAGGTAAAATGTGAAGGGAAATCTAACTTTGAAAAAAAACTAAGTCCCTTATTTTAAACTTGGCAAAACTAGCCAAAAGGAGATAAAAAATTAGAGACTGACGAATATTAAGGAAGCCATAATCGTCAATAATCCGCTATGGGGGGCACCATAGGGCGCCTCCGTCCTGAATTCCGGTACATCCGTTCCGAACGAGCGTGAACGACTGAAATACTGAATGTCCTCATCCAAGTTCCAACTCGAATACAACCTTTCCATGTTTTCATACACGAAAACCCCCAG
>JAPYYR010001871.1:0-12674 GCA_030523065.1 Aphidius colemani
TTGCTGGAATAGTGTTGGTGCTTATCTGTTTAAACACACACTACGACTTTTATGGCAAAAGCGTAACAAAATTTTTAAAGAGGGGCCAAAAAATAAACGCAGTGGTAAACGGGCCCTCCAAGCCCCAATAATAGTACGACTATGTCCCTTATAAGTAACCTTAAGAATGATAAGTAGGGCAAAGCCTTATGAATCAAACTTAAGTAGCATAGAAAAAAAAACATTTGATAGAACAGAAGATTTCTATAACAATAAAATTAAAAACATAGAAATATTAAAAAATGTTGGTTAAACGACCTCACAGTTTATTATTAAGTGGACATTAAACCACAAAACCTGTAAATATGTATATATAATTTTTATCATAAATAATGTTAACTTAGTTTTTAGGAATATAAATGTCATATGGTATTTTTCTATAATTTTTATACCAATAAATATAAATTTGAACCAAATTAAAACATAACAAAATTAAAACAATGAATCGAAATAAAAATAAAACTCACTTGATTAAGTCTCAGAAGAGACGGGCACAAAAAATAAATTAAATAGTAAATAAGATAACATCTCTGTATGAACCTTGTATGAAAATTGATAAATAAAGATAAAATTTAAAAGTCAAAAGTTAATTAATCAGAGTTCGCTCATCAGGGCTCTCTCGAGCTGTTTCAACAGAAAATTTTTCAAGTATAGAGTTTAACACACCCGATTATAAGTTTCAGATTTTTTGAGTCAGTTTTGTACATCAACTTTATTTTCTTTTCATTGAAAAATAAAAAAAAATTATTTTTTAGGAAATAATTTTACAATCCGAAACGGAAAAAATCTTTTCTTTGTAAAATTTGTTTTAATTCATTTGAAATAAATATGTCTCTCGATAACAAAATTTTTACTTCATTTGTATTCAAGGGTAAAATTACTTAGATTTAGGTTTTATCTTTTTTTTTACAATGTTTTTATTTTTGTTTTTAAGTAATGCTTTTTATGAGGCTGTACTAAAATTTTCAATAATCACGTATCGTATAATTGCAGTCAATTTTTCTTTTTAAGCTTTAGAAAATTTTTGGTCATAACAGATCTATCTTTTTTGAAATATAATAATTATCTACGGACATCAGGGCTTCGAAACTTTTCCGGTTTTCCTGAAACGAAGTATTATTTTTCTTAATCAAAGCAAAAATATTTGTCAGTGTGTTCTACAGTTTTGTACACAGTTAGATCTTTTTATTCTGAAAACGACGGTATAATTATTATCTTATGTTGATCCCTTAGTAGAAACTTTGGTCCGATTCGGACTTGTCGAAAAACCATCCGAGAGACCCATCCGAGAACACTTTTTGACGGGACCGTTTGTCGAATCGAAATCCGCGAAACGTTGACAATTGTAATTGTGTTTGTTTTAAAGTTCAAAGTCACGGACGTCCTTGAACATTCGACAAATTGGCGTCGCAATAACGACAACTTGGAAGACTCACGTATCAGTTGTTCTACAATAGTAGATTATTACAGCCATTGTCGGGAAATCGCCGAAGTTGTCGTTTTAAGTGCCAACGTTCGGTTGGGGGGATTAGATAAAACTGTTCAAATTGACGAGACATTTTTACCTAAGCGTTAATACCATCGCGGTCGTCTTGCGGAACAAATGTCGATAACTGTTCTCGGTTTATATTGTAAAGAAGATAAAGAGGGATTATTTTTTGCGGTCGAGGCAAAGAGCAAAGCTGAGTTGTGGCCGTACATTATCAAATATGTTGATCACAACACTGCACTGCTCTGTACAGACAGTGCAAAACAGTATTCCGGTATTGAAAAATTATTTAATTCCGAAGCTGTACATTTGCAGACAAAACATAGCAAAGAGGAATACGTCGACAAGTCCAATCCAATCAATACTATCAACGATTTGGAAAATCAAAATAAGTTGCTCAAAAAAGCACTTCTTTGTAGAAGGACAACAAAGCTTCTCCATCAATGTATGGCTTTATTTGCTTATCGCAGACATTGTTTGGAGAAGCTTTGGAAGCATGATATCGGGTTGCAAATCATGCAATTTTTACTGGATACATCGAAAGTATATCCAGGATATAAAAATGGAGAAAAAGTAGAAGGATTATCGTTGTGGGTATTCGACAAACCCACACCGGAGCCAGAAGGAATAGGAAAATACATCGAAAATATTTTAAAAAAAAGAAATAATTAAAAAATTAATAGTATTTCGTCATGTAAATTCAAGTTGATAAAAATAATGAGATTGTTGAAGTAACGAAATATTTCAATACAAAAAATGAAATTATTCTACTGACAGCTGATTCGATAGAAAAATAATTGATGAACTTTTTGTCATGTGTTCGAAATACTGCCTGTTGAAGGATTTATATCTGGGGTGCTATTTTTGGTCCCAAGATGCGGGAGATGATGCGGGTACCGAATCATCGATTCGACGGCATTTATTTTCATCGCCACAAAAAATTATAAAGGCGCTTCTAGCTGCTTTTTTGTGAATACTGCCATAGTGCTATATTGTGAATTGTGATGTCAGGAAACTATTATTATTATTATAGAAAAGCTTGGACCATCGCTAGTCTAAATTTACTCTAAAATTATTAAACAATTATTCAAAATAACTAAAAATCATGTGTAAGTGGATTTCAAATGAAATAGTGTCGAATAATGATTTATTTATACATGAAGTTTTATTTTTAATAAAACTTGTAAATTTGTAAGCAACCTGTAATTTTGTAATAAAATTATACATAAAATATAAATATTCAATTACTTGTTGATGTTCCATGAACATATTTTTCTTAATTTTGGGTGAGTAAGATTAGTGTATTTTCTATTCTACAACACGAAATGGATGTACGTATTCTTTGTAATATTAAATTATAGTTCTCATATTACCAAAATGGAAAATCAATTAAGCTTTAAAAAAAATTATACAGAAAATAAGTTTCAAAAAATGAGTAGAAGAAATCGTTTTATTTTACTGAATTTATTAACAATTTTCATAGAAAAATTAGATGAAACAAAGTGGAAATGTATCAGGTAAATAATTTTTCATCTTATAACTGTAATTGTAACAACAATTTTCATATACCAAAAACTCACAATTTAAATTTTATTCGAAAGAAAGAGAGAAAGATCTTTAAAACAAAGGAAAACTACGAATTCTTCGTTTGAGGTTATTGTTTATATTGACCATTAAGTTACCTTTTTTATTGGCTGTTTATATTTTTATTATTTTAACAATAATATAGAAATTATTTTTCAAGATTATTTGATTAAAAAAAAACAAAATGTAATTAGTAAAACTTATTATTCAATCGATTAACACCAATTACTTTTTAAATTTTGCTTATTTTTCATAACTTAATGCGGTTATGGTGTTGCATTTTATAGATTTAATTAATGTCTAATATATAAATTAAATGTATATGTATCATTATTTTTTATTTTGTAGGCCTAAAAGTAGATCTCAAAAAATTGAAGATAAAATTGCTGAGAAGCATGAAAGGATGAATGAGGACCAACTAAAATTAATTGTTGATTATATGGTGTCACATCCAGCATTTTCAAACAACCAAGAGCTTGGTTATGAAAGCAAAGTTACCACTAAAAAGGTTTGGAATAATCTCGCTAAAAAAATAAGTGATCATGGACCACCTAAAAAAACTGCTGAGCAACTGAAAGATTTGTGGAAGAATTTAAAGCTAAGATTTAAAGATAAAAATACAAAGTATTGCATTAAATCAAAGAACTACTGGTAACCCGCCAAGAATGACAATGAAAGAAAAATTGCCGAGCTAATTGGTGTCCAAACAACTCTTGGAGTTGCTGGTGTATCACCATCTGGATTTGACCCAAATCCATCACTCAATAGCACCATGGGAATGGATTTGATTCTTCGACCACCAAAACATTCAAATGATACTTTGTCAACAACTGATTATAATAAGTAAAACGATTCTGAATTATCTTCACATAAATATTTGAAACCTTCTCGAAACGTCGAAGGCCACTGTACAAAAAGCATTTTATTTATCAGCATCAGGA
Organism: Aphidius colemani; assembly: GCA_030523065.1. Classification (NCBI taxonomy): domain Eukaryota; kingdom Metazoa; phylum Arthropoda; class Insecta; order Hymenoptera; family Braconidae; genus Aphidius; species Aphidius colemani. The sequence goes on from JAPYYR010001871.1 coordinate 4,054, forward strand.
GCATCTACAGCATCTAAAATAAGCACCATCTCTGAAGACTATGTTAATCTTAAAAAAGTAACATTATCACATCAATAAAATTGTTATGGCTATTAATGAAAATTTTTATTAATCTGTTTAATTTTTTTATTGTCAGAAACAACTTGTGATCCATGAAAGAATTGCAGTTGCACTGGAAAAACTAGCAGGGATTTCTAATAAATCTACTGCATGCTGCAGTTCAAGTTATGAAACAAATAAAAATAATGAATTCGATGATGAAAATAATGAATTTGATGATGAAAATAATGAATTTGATGATGAAAATTTTAATTATCAAGATTTTCCACTTCTAAATAAAACAGCTGAACAAAATGATAATAATAATGATGAATTGGAAGATAAAAATCTTAGTTATCCAGACTTCACACCTCGAAATAAAACATGTGAGGAAACATGTGGTAATAATTATAAAATTAATGATGGACAACTTGGTTCTACAAATTTTACACTTGTAAAAGAAACAGCTGAGCAAGATAGTGGAGATGAATTAGATGATAATTTTCCAATTTCCCAATATTTAACAAAATTTCACCATTAATTATAATAAAATAAAACTGAAATTGTACCTTCTAATCGTCAAAGCGTTGTGTAAAATCACACAACATTTTAAAAAACGAGCAGCTACATCAGGTTGGTAATACATTGTTCGTTCTTTCTTCAAACATCTCCACTTTCCTTTCAACTCTCCAAATACGCGTTCAATTAAACATCTAGTATGTAAGGAGTAAGTGGGTAACCTGAATCACCTGTAACGATGGTTCGCACAATTAATTAGAATGTACAGTTTAAACTAAATTAAATACACATTTTGAATTTGACAAAGTTGATTATTACCTAGTAAAAGATATGGACTAACACCTGCTGTAGATTCTGTAAAAAAATTCCACAGATTATCAAGCTCCAAATACATTATCCAAATCCATACAAATATCCAAATTTCACAAATTAAAATAAAAATTCAATAACAAAAGATCTTTGACCGAACATTCAAAATGGTGTTCGAAAAAGATAAAGCAAAAAGAATAAATACAATTATTCAAAAACGTACGTATTTGGAAAGAGAACTAGAACGTCTTCAACTTTTACTCAATGACGAACAGATACGAAAAGGGGTTCTTAAAATCAGGGGAGAAAATTTAACGAAACTATTCGAGTCATATAACGATGCCAATGACGAACTTTTATTATTAGACAATAAAGCCGAACATGTAGAAGCATTTGAACGCAGTCAATCTAGTTACGTAACAGTACTAGCCGACATAAACGAGAGGGTCGTCATTCCAATAACCCCGATACCTAGTTCGAATCCAATTCCAAACCCGCAAGCCACCTCATCCATAAAAATCTTTCAAATACCTTTACCAAAATTCGACGGTAATTACACCGAATGGTTCTTATTTAAAAGGGCATTTAATTCTATAATTAACAGTAGAAATGATCTCAGCGACGCTTGGAAATTACAAGCGTTGAAACAATGTTCAATCGGCAAAGCATCTGACACTATTGGGTCTCACAAAGAAACTGAAGGTAATTATGAAGAGGCGCGGAAAGAATTAGAAGGGAATTATGGGCTCAAACGCAAGAGCAAGAGCACACTTTCAAGCACTGTATGAATTCCTCGCATTAGAGAGATAAAGTAAAGAAGGCTTGATGAAACTAGTGAAGAATCTAAACACCCATTTTGCATGCTTGAAAGATATCGGCATTTCAATGGATGCTTAGACGTTAATATATTTAGCTGAAACCAAATTACCCAAGCACTTACGTCGTAAATGGGATGAAAAACAAAGTCGATCAGAGTTGGCCAAAAATGTGCGAGTTCTTGCGAGACATGCCGAGTTGTGCCTTTCAAGAAGAAACTCCAAACAATAAATGGAGGTCTGACACAATCAAGTATCAACCGCCAATTAAAAGACCATACAGCAATTCATTCAGAGCTGAAGGGCGAGCCCTAGTCACGCAAATTGAATCGTGCCTAGCTTGCAAGGGCGAACATCCGTTGTAAAAATGTGACACCTTTCGAAAATTAGATGTAAACGAAAGAATTAAGATTGTGAGGCAATCAAAGATGTACAACGTTTGTTTACGCAGACATCCAGGCAAGCCTTGTTACTTTAACAACTGTCACCTATGCGGTAACAAACACAATGTTTTGCTTCACATATATCAATCCAATGAAATTCAAAACAAAAACGGTCCCTATTCTAGTCAGAAGGCCTCCACTGAGAGATCTACACAAGATTGACTAGATCTCATAAACACTTCACTCCACACTTGTTTGACAGCCATGGTCAGAGTACAAGATTGTAACCGAAATTACGTGTTTTCTCGCCTCCTCATGGACTCGTGTTCCACTGCTAACCTTATAACGATCGAACTAGCGTAACGATTAAAACTGCCAATTAAAAAATGTTGTCTGCCAATCAAAGGCATAAACGCGACCAGTACCATCGCTCGAAACACGATGGAGGTCACAAATTTCTCAAACAAATTATCAATTTATTCTCGAAAAAACATTATTTGGCTGGGTGGCAACCGGTAATTCAATTGATATAAATCCAATCACGAAAGAGCACGCATGCCACTCGATAGACTTTGGCAATCAGTTGATAAAATTTTGGACGATAAAAGAAGTTACGGTTAATAAGCTCAAGTCCATCGAGGACATAAAATGTGAAAAACATTTTCTAAAGACTGTTCGTAGAAAGGAAAACGGCAGATACGTGGTGCGTTTACCTTTTCGCCACGGAAACCTAGTCCCGCGGACTCCTATTCTATTGCATTTAAGCGTTTCAAAATCTTAAAAAATAAATTTACAGCAGATCCAGAGTTAAAACTAGAATATCAAAGGGTGGTTCAAGAATATTTAGACTTGGGTCATATGTCAAGAGTTGAAACATCAGATTTATCGGGTTATTATTTTCCCCACTACACCGTAATTAAAACAAGCAGTGCAACGACCAAATTAAGAGTAGTTTTCGATGCGTCGGCCAAAACTAACTCAAGCAAATCTCTCAATGATCTACTTATGGTCGGGCCAACTATACGAGAGACATTATTTATTTAGCTTCTAAAGTTTAGAGCACATAAATTTGTATGAACAGCCAACATTGAGAAAATGTACCGGCAAGTCGAGTTACACGAAAAACTTCAGCCCTTTCATTGTGCAATGACATCATCCAGTTTTTAGAAAGGGGTAAATTTAACATCAGACAGTGGGCTTCAAACGACAAGCGTTTACTCAATGATCTATCTGACAATAACATCAATTCAAATTTCTTATTAAACAAAGATAATATATTCAAAACTTCGGGAATTTTCTGGAATGCGAATAATGATACATTACAATATGCAGTAAACTCAATCAACCTACCTTCAAAAATAACAAAAAGACATATTGCCTCAGAGGTAGTCAAAATCTATGACCCTTTTGGGTTACTGGGACCGGTCATTTTGCATGCCAAATTGTTTTTACAAGAAATATGGAAAGCTAAACTCGACTGGGACAAATCAATCACAGCCGATATTCAAACACGCTGGTCTACATTTGTCATTGAAATAAACTTATTGAATGAAATATCATTTAAAAGACATTTGATTTCTGAGAAATAGGTAGACATACAAGTGCATGGTTTTTGTGATGCGAGTATAGTGGGTCATGGGGCATGCATATACATGAGGTCGTCTGGAGCCAACGGTAACGTGAGCAGCCATCTCATCTGTGCAAAATCACGCGTGGCTCCGGCAACTACTTCATCACACACTCTTTAAGGCATATTTTTGATAGTCTACTTTCCTGCATATTTATTATTTTTTCGATGTAATTTAGCGCTCTTCTTATTCTTTTCTTTTTTGTTGTCTCAACTCTCATTTCTGTACTCCAGATGTACTCTGGCGTGTTCTTTGTCACTCCTAATGCCATCTTCATCCTCGCTCTCATTCCGTCTATGTGACTTCTCTCTCCCTACCCCCATGCCTCTACTCCATACATCAATGCTGTTTCCGCCAGTGTCTTATATAAATATACTTTTTTTTTAATATCATTTCTCCTTGCTCTTTTTACTACCCCCCATGCTGTGTTTGTTGCTCTCCATGCTAATGCCGCTGGATATTTAGAATTTTTGTCCCATGCTCCTTTGCTCGTAAACCAGCATCCTAGATATTTGAAATATGTTACTTCTTCTATCTTTTATCCTTTAAATTCCCATTTCCATTTTACTTTTTCTAGAGTGGGGATTGATTACTGTGGGCCATTTTACATAAAAAAAAAGAAATATAGAAATAAAGTTAGAATCGAATGTTATGTGTGTGTGTGTTTGTTTGTATGGTAGTGAAGGCGATACACTTAGAAGTTGTCACAGACATGAACAACCGCGGGGTTTCTAGGGGCTCTACGACGCTCCATGGCTCGACGAGGGATTCCTCGACACATTTGGTCAGACAACGGCACAAACTTCGTCAGTGCAAATAACGAATTGAAGGGCTATATTCTTCAGTGTATTCAAAAGAACATCAACGGCTCGTGAATGATTTTGCTGTCCACATACAACCTCAACCCATTAAATAGCATTTTATTCCACCCTTATCTCCCATCAAGGAGGTCTATGGGAGTCCACCGTTAAACTGTTTAAACACCATTTAAGACGCGTAGTCGGTGAGTCGTTATTTACTTATGAAGAATTTGAGACATTTACAATTAAAATTGAAGGAGTATTGAATTCGAGACCTCTCACTCCACTATCCTCTAATCCCAATGATTTATCAGTTCTTACTCCTGCACATATTTTAATTGGTAAACCTGCTCGTCAATTTCTTCATGTGGAAGACAATTTACTATTAACGCCATCTAATCGGTTGTCTGTCTGGCAACATATTACCAAGGTGCAACAGCATTTTTGGCAAAGATGGCAATCGAATATTTAACTGAGTTGCAGAAACGTCACAAGTGGATCAACAACGGAAACAACATTCAAGTGGACACAATTGTAATTATCCTTGACAAAAATAGCTCATGTCTAAAATGGCCATTAGGCAGAGTAATTGAGGTGCATCAAGGAGATGACGGAGTCGTCCGAACAGTCACAGTCAAAACCGCTAATGGAACCTACAAGCACTCGGTAAAGTTGCTCTGCCCATTGCCCACAGAACAAAGCATACAATAATCTAATGATTAATATTTAATATGTATAAGATTCTAAAATTGAAACAAATCCTTTGTCATGTATTATCTTAAATCGTTAGCACTACATTTTGTATCAAGATAAATTTCGATTGATCTACACATCAGTGTGTACGGTAACTTATATGTTTCAGTATCATCGATTTAGTAAAAAAAAAAAAAACTAAACTAAATAGCTAATATTAAGTCATTGTAAATAATGTAACACAGTACTGACACAGGTTTCCATGGTTCCCTCGTGTCGTTTTGCGAGTACGAAGACAAAAAAGACGATCCATGGTATCGCAATAAGTAGTAATGTCAGAGGAAAGTACATTTAATAAGTATAAATTAATAAAATGTTTGTAATTTGATAAGTATAAATGCAACATGTAAAAATAATAAAATTATGGATGGAGTATTGAGCAGCAGTCCCTCAAGGGGGGAAGTGTGTTACTTCTCCAGTCTAATTCGTCACATTTAATTTATGTGTAAGGAAGATAAAGCGGATAGTATGTGTAGATAAAATGAGTGAACTCGTCGCAATATTTTAAATGTAAAATAAATATGTTTTTACCTGAGTATTCTTACTTAAGGACAAAGAACTGGCCACCCAGGTCGAATTTGACCATCAATCGTCGACAACATTTCACCATGTCTAAAGTCTCAATGTAAACTATTGAAAAACTATCGGGTTAGTGTACTGCATGGCGTGTATACGTGTGTTGAAACACTCGTTTACGTGCTATTGTGTGCACCCTGAACCTCTCCTTGGTGACGATCAAGGAGAGGCTCAGGACCATAAGAAGAAGTTAGTTACGTCTTGCTACTCAACTAATCGACACAATTTTTATACGTCCTTCCTAACACTCGTCGACTATATAATGTAACGTAATTACTCTTAAGTGTCTATTCAGACAATTTCGTCGAATAATTCAAATACACACCAATGACATTACTACATAGAATTAAACGTTAATAAATAAAGAAATTTAAAAACGATAAAAACCGATAACCAGATTAAGTCTTTAAAACCTTAAACCCTAACATTTTTTATCCGAATTCATTTAATTTAAGCAATCGACATAGTTCTGATAGTTTTTAAATTATAAAATGATGAGCCAATCAATTTACAGGCTCAAAAATATCTTTTATTTACAAAAAATTGAATGGTTCTGGAAGTACTTGTATGAATTTAAGGTTTCTTGGTTCATTCAAATTTATGCCGAGCAGTCTCAACAAGCTTGGGTCAAAATAAAAAGATTGTACCATTTGTATTTATTCTGTCTGTGTAAAATTGGGATTGGTTTCTATGCTGGATATAACAATATAAATGTATATTATACGTTTTCAATAATGTTCGAAATTCTTTATTCCAAAATTATCGACTGGAGGATTACACTTAGGAGTTTCTCCTTGATGCGAACCATCTATCGTTTCTAACAAGACTTTATATGAATATTATAAACAAATTATTTTCTTGAACAAGATTTTTTCTCCCTTTTAACAAACCGTTTATTATTACTTATTAGTTATAATAATAAGTTATTACTATTACGAAAAATAAAGCTGGGAAAAAAAGATTTTTTTTTTTTCATTTCAAACCACTTTTTGCCAAGAAGTTTATTTCTACCATCAAGAATTATTCTTCATTTTTTCTTCGAAAAATTTTTTCAGTGTACATGACTATAACTTGAGAAGGCAACACTTCTATTAAATCCAAAACATTGGTAATGTGATTTTAAAAACCGTATTCTAAAACTTCAATTTTAGAATTAGAATTTTATTTTAGTATAAAATAAGTGGGACCCCCTCAAAAGTTTCTGTTTTTTTCAAAATCATTTGAAAAAATCCCCGTATTATTATTAAAATTTTTATATATTGAACCGTCATATATATCCTCAAAGTTATCTTGGTTAAATTTATTGCGAGAAAATCTGTAATTGAGTTTCTCAACAAAGCCTGGACGTTTAAACAATTTTTCTACTTGGGGAATTGTTGGAATCTCTAAAAAAAATTTTTTATCAGTTTTTTCACAATCACAAGTTGCAACTGTACTTTCAAGTTTTACGTAACATTTCTGGCAAAAATAATGCTTTTTTATTTCGTTATTATTTTTTTTTTGAAAAAATTTGTTATAATGATAAACTGATAGTAAACAATGATTTGGTATTAAACAGTGTAAATCTATCGATTTCAGGAGATCCGCGAGACAGTTCTTGCTTAATTTGTAGATAATAGAAGATGCATTTGATAATCTATATCAGCAAATTCAGATAAATTCAATGAAGCACATAAGCTAGATTCAGATGAGCCAGAATTTGATTTATTTGATCCAGTAACTGGTTCTTCACAACAGCCAGAAATACAAATACCTGAATCTTTGCGTGTTTTTGGTTCATTTGGTAACTCATTTATTATAATTTTTTTAAAATTATTCGTTTTCTTTTATTAATTATTTGTTTAATTATTTACAGAAACCGAAATTATTATCAAATATATAAATTCTCTGATAGAAGAATTAAAATTCAGAAATAATGGACCTTCTGAAGAATCAAATGATAGTCTTTTAATTTTATTTCTACAAAAAAAAATTGGTGATTTAAAAATAAAAAAAAGAAAAATCACAAAACCACAATCAGAAATCATTAACCGTCATGACTCCAGTGGCAGCAGTGCATCGTGTTCAGAGAGTGAGGAGGTAATTTTTCAATTAATCCATTTTTTTTCTTATTATATAAGAATGTTAATTGTTAATCACTTAACTATAAACAATACCCATCAGCCCAATTATACAACGTTTTATTTTTTTTAATTTATTATAGGTTTAACTTATCGAACGGTCGAAAATAATGATAGATAGAAGATTTTTAAAAGCAACAAGAAAAGAAAACAGAATGAATCCTGCACAAATGGGACGACTTATATTAAAAAAAATATTAGGTGAAGAAAAACTGGGAAATATGACAGTCAAAAAAATGAAAGGGCGTGAAATGATACCACCAGAAATTTATTCTAATGTTAAATGTAGGTATTGTGTTATATATTGTGTTATAGTATTAATTTTTATTGTATTATGTAATTTAATAAAAATTAATACTAAATAATATTTATATTTCAGTGTATGTACAGAAAGCTTGTCAGAAATATCATTCAATAACGGACAAAGAATTTCATTTACGTATGACCAAAATGTGTTGTACCATAAAAATTGGAAAATGGAAAAAATGTAAGTCAAAAGGAAGATTTTCCACTCATTCCGACAAAAAAGCAAAGAGAAATGTGATTAAATTGATTAAAAATTAATTGATTATATTAATATTAATGCTATTTTTTTTTTCGTTTAAACATAAAATGTATTATTATTTAAAATATTATATTTAAAATATCTTCTCCATATTTTTGATTTCTGTTATATTCA
>JAPYYR010001872.1:0-12941 GCA_030523065.1 Aphidius colemani
AACACGAGACACATCTTGAGGGCCCACATATAATCCAACTATTTTCTTTACATATATATGAAAAGAGAAACAAAAAGATGATGCGCTGGTAAATATTGTATATATAGATATTCAATGCGACGATGTAACCCTTATACAAGAATTTTCAAAGTTTACTTGACATAGTGTGTGGTATTTTAGACAAGTATATATAGAAATTTCACTGATTGCAAATTATTGTGGAATTTAATTACGATTCTACATGAAAGCATTTATTGTTAGTCCAGCATTGAGAATATGTATTTTATATAAATACTGTATAGAATTTAACGGAATATGTTGTATATTTGACAACTATTTTAGACCGTTCGTCTGCCAATAAGGAAGTTTATATATCTATATGTTTAATACATTTAAAATACCTTTTGCAAAAAGGATTTCGGAATATCTCCATGACAATTTTCAACCCAACAAATAATTTATTTTATTTTTTTTTTTCTTTTTTTTTTAATAATAGAATCGATAAATAAATTCATCCTATTTCAAGGATTAGCCAATAGTCAAAGTCTGTATCCATTTGCTGAACGAATTCAGAAAATATCTATCGGTGCGTTTTTTCTAGAAAATTTTTATAAAAAATCACATAAATAAAGAGACAACGACAAAAACAAATGGCTTGTTTAGATAGTATAGATTTGACAAGTTTCAGTGACACAAAGTGATGAAATTGTGTCACTGCTAATCCGTTTAGCTGTTGGCTCTCTGCCGTAAACAGCATTATTGGTCCATATACTCTACAATATTGTTATTTTAATTTTTTTTTATTACCATATTATTTATATTTTATTTATTTTTTTTTTTCGTTTTATAATTTTTATATATTTTTTTCATCTAATCTTTGTATATAAAAATAAAAAAAAATATATTGTAACGTTCAATGGCGGAAGAGTTTGTAAAAAATTATCGATGCGAATAGATTATTGTCATCAATGTATATAAAATAGTTAAATATAAATATATATTAACGACTAAACCTGCCTATTATTTCCGGAATAAAGATCTTAAATGCCTGGCTTGGTGTCCATTGTATTTCCATCTCGGTGGCCTGGAAACCGATACTTACTGACAATTAAAAAAAATTAAATTAAATTGCTCACGTTTGCAAATAGATGTATATATCCATCAACAGCGACTTGTAGTACTATGCAATAAGATGAGAAAGTTTTTTTATTATTAAAAAAAAAAGAAAGGCCCTTATTTTTCCACACCCCTTATTTTTCACTCGACAATTTTAATACATAGTTATTTAACCAGTGATAAAAACAACAATGAATAAATGTACATATAAAAATAAATAAAATAAAAAAATTAAAACAAATTCCAAGAGTTGTAATAATTTTAAAAGTGTACAGCGACGAGTTAATTTGATTGCAGTGTGACGTTGATATTTATTTCTTCAGTGTCTTATTATTACGTGGCAAGCCGACTACGTATTTAGAAAAAGAAAAAAAGATGAAACAATTACTTTTTTTTACTGGTGTTGTTGTTGTTGTTGTATGAGCAGGGGATGATTATTATTGCCAACGTTACCAGTTGTAACAATGACACAATATACAGTGTCAGGTCACCAATTTACATACACACACAAGAACTTTTAACATAAAAGAGAATTTGATAATAATAGAATAAGAGATTGAATGAAATTTAAACAATAGAATTCACAACTGAATCTGACATGGCATATATGAAACTCCATGATAATGCGATTGCTTGTGATAACGAATTAAAATTTATTAAGATGGCAGATGTCATTAGTGAAGAGTCACATTTCTATATATTTCAAATTAATTATGCCTTATTTTGTGTTTTATTTTCAACATTTACAAGTTAATTAATTTATTTTTCTTGTCACTGAATTATATAATTATTATTTTGAAAATTTGATAGCCTAAAAGTTTTTTCTTTTACAATCAATAATTTGGCAAATTTAATTTTATGAATTATTTATCATTTTTAATAATGTCTCTTGTCTCGATAATTTTTTTCAATTGTATAAACTTTAATGTAAATTTATAAAATATCAAAATTAAATTTGAGCAGGTTATTCATTTGTATTTTTAAATAATTTATAAATATTATATTTTCAGTTGATTTATTTCTACAAATCAAACTGAATTTTTTTAAAATAAATCATTGATGAATTGACAAACTGATGCATGTAAACACTGTAAATATTCAACATCCAATTACAATTTGCTGAATTAAGCCTGAAGCAAGTAATGCTTGAGAAATCATGATATTTATTGAATAGACATTAAAATGAATGAGACGAATAAATGAGGTGTATCAATGACTTGAACTCGTGTATAAATAAACTTACATCATAATTTATTATTAAATAAATAAACAAGAAAAAATTAAAATAATATCATTGTGCAATAAGGAATAAAATAAACGACAATAATTCATCACTGTTGCCTGTCGGATCGTTCGAATAATAGAAACTTAACAGTGTAATATCAAACTCCGTGGTGCGCTTCTGGCATTGAGTAAATACCCTTCTCGGTAGCTTGGCTATTGTTCCTTAAATTCCACGAAGTTGCAAGAAGACAAGAAACCAGCAACACCACCATCACTATCAACAGCAGTAGCAACATCAAAAACAACAGCAACAACAACAACAACAACCAGGCAAAACAGTAGTAAAGACTTAAAAAATAAAAAGATACACCAACAAAAAATAAGAAAATAAAATAGTCAGATGAAGCGAAAAGGAATTGAAATAAAAAACAAAAATGAAAAAGACAATATGAATAGCTCGAGTACCAGTTTTGTATAGAATCAATGCACTTTCTTTGTAAAATCAATTTAAAAAAAAATTTGCATGCCCAAATAGCTCTTATCAATTTATCACACAAGAAATTTTTAGTTGCTCCATAAAATCATTTGGTAATTCAACAATTTCAAATTGTTTCCGACACTTTACAATTTAAAATCATAGCCAATTATTTTATATAAACAATTAAAGAAATAATTTATTAACCAAAATCAATTTTATAATTCAAAAAATCTTGAAACCTTTTAATATAATTATTTTTTTTTATTTAAAAATAATTTCTATGGGGAATTATTGTTGTAATGTCCATGAATAGAGTAAAACCTTGAACAATAATCAAAAGAACAGAAGTGGAAATAATTAGTCGCCGGTAAAGATGTATATTGAGAAATATATATAGAGAAAGGTAAAATCTTGTATCACGGAGGTTAATTAGCTGCGGTTATATATAGAGTCTCCAGTGTGATAGGCAAAGTTTCTTGGAGGATAATAATAAAGCCCGGACTCCCTGGTGTATATACTCAAATCATTCTCAGCAACTTGCTTTCTCAGCGCTTTACAGAAATTTGTATTATTTATTGACACAAACGTACAATCATCAAGACAACGTATTAATGTTCGAGACAAAATGTCAGTTTGCTGTATGATTTTAGTACTAAAATTTGATACAAAATTTATCATAATGATGTATATATTTTAGATTGAAACTTGACATAATAATTGAAATAAATTTGTAATGATAATAATAATAGTCTGAGTGTTGATTAGTATGAAACAATGAGCTTTATGAATTTAACCAATGTATCAAATGTTCTTGATTATGGTGGTTGTTTTGTGTTGGTACAGATGAGACATATATATTACCAACAGCTCGATGAATATCTCCTGTTCGCCTATTTTCTCGATATGTGAATAAATTTATTCTAAATTATTTTAATTTTATCGTTAAATTTGTTTTTTTTAATTATTGTTTCAGGTCACACGGATTCCACAGAAGAGCTTAATCCAAATTTCGGTCATCAACAGCAATAATGGTGAGTTAAAACAAATTTTTTGGATCATTTAGTTTTCATATCTTTCGTATTTTTTGATTCACTACTTAAGCTTGCCTCTCGTTTAATGTAGTTAATTTCTTTCATTTGAAAAAATAACCTGAACAATTATTTAATATTGAGCAATAAGTAACTAGTCATTGAATGAATCTCCAAACACTCTTATATGTCAATTTAAAAATAAATTTTACGAGCACAAGTTGAGAATTTTGATTGGAAATATAAATTTCTATTTTCGATGGTTATGCTTTTAAAAGTATATATGTAAAATTGGATATAGATATATTCATGTAGAGACAGACACGATAAACTTTGACTCAACATCAATCGATATGAAGCCAAAGTCGTATATATTTAAGTTCACTCTATTATCATGATTCACGAAACAAAGTAAAAGGATGTGAAGCTTTTGTGAGACATGCAAAAGGTAAAATAAATAAAAAGCAAAAAGAAATATATATAATAAGAAAATAAAATGTGTGTTTTAAAGTGGGTTGATATTGCATCGCGAGTTGAGAAATAAATCAGTACAAAAGTTTGGCATTAATTGAGCTACATATTATATGAAAAATAAAAAAAAAATATTGTACAATGAAATACCACTGAGCATCGATTTACGGTAGATAAAATGTACTTTATGATGATGTTATGTTCTGCGAGTAAAATACAAGTTAACAGTCGTCTCTTCTAAAACATATTAAAATCAAGTTTTATGTTTTTTTCCCTTTCAATTTAAATTACATGTGCATTTGTAAATATGTTGATAAACAAACAGACTTTGGTCTTTATGAATTTCAAGTATAACAATTATTGAGTACATATAATTCATCATAAAAACAAACTATTAGACTTTTTTTTTTCTTTTTATTGTGTGTTAATGCTTCATATGAAATTATATATTTAATTTTTTAAATACAAGATCATAAATCAAATTACTAATTAATCCTCCTAATAATTACATCCCGAAGAATTATTAAACAACAAAATAATATGAAAAAAAAAAATATCATTTTTTCTCATCATAATGCACATCCTTCTTCTTTTTTTTTTGTTTTATTTTTTGTCTTTTATACCTTCATCAGCAAATACATGTAGTCTGGTTCATTGAGCAACATTCAAAACACCAGGTGCCTCGTAAAATCATGCATCTTATACCACTTGAATTATCCATCTTAGAATCACATGTTTTTGATGCAGCATATAAATTTGTCTTCAAAAATATATTACACAACGACGTAGAAGATTTTTTTATTTTATTCTCAAGATTATTTACAAGTTTTTTAGATTTAAATTCATTTTTTTTCAATATATCAATGCAGATTTACAAAGATGATGAAAAAAAATATCAATGATAATTTTATGTTTAAATTTTATCCATATTTTTTGCATTTATTGAAGATTTTTCTTATACAAGAAAAAGATATCGTGCATTTGGCGTTTATGTAACTTTTTTATAAAAATTTTCCTACTTTGTTAAAGCCCTTTATCAAATCTTAAATCCGCTTAGAAAATTATTTAAAAAAAAAATTACTGTCAGATGTTTATTTTATTATAAATATTATCTGATAAAAAAAATAGTATAAAAAATGTTGTCGGTTATTTTTTTGTTTTAGAAGCTTTTTATAACACCTTAAGACCAATGAAAAAATTATAAAATTATAAAATAAAAATTAATAGATCATGAAAACAAGCTAACGATATTTTGATGTAATTTAAAACACCCATATCAGTTTTGGCAACTGTCTGTTTAGACTGCGACACAGGGCATAAAGTAATTTAGAAACAAATAATAATTGACGAAATAGTAGCCATGTAACAAAAGATTTAATGCATATAAATGTATATGCTGAGTGTCTAGGCAAGCATGACTTGGACAAGCCTTTCCAAATGCTTCGACCATGCTTATCAAACTGTCTGTCTTTGTGGCAAACTACCTCTAGTCCCGCCTCCACTCATCTTGTATTGCATGCGTGCAGTTGAATTGCCCTTCTGCAATTTCCAATACCATTACCACAAAAAAAAGAAACGGATAAAAAAAAAACGTAAAAAATTCCAATGTACAGTTGAAATAAAAGAACTAAAAAAAAACTTGAAGAAAAATAGAAAACCATGAATTTTGTAGAGACACAAGTCTTACATTATCATGAGATAAGAAACGTGAGAAAATTTAAGGTTCTTAATATTAAAAAAATGTTAAAAAATAAACCTTTTGAATTCGGAGAGTTTATAAAATATATACAAATAAAAATATGGTAATATCATTTATATTTGTTACTCACCTCGTACATCTCCATTACCACTAATAATTTATAACACTTGAAACATTTAAAAATACTTTTGCGTTTAAATAATATTCATTTTAATTCTATAAATTTTCTCATTTCTTTCACCAAGTTTAGTAGTGTTATATATTTTAATATTGTCTATATAAAAATCTTCTTTTTTCCTTGGATATAATACAAGTTCAAAGGTGAAAGGGCCCTTATTGAATCTCACCGTTCGTTGTATTTAATCACAATAAAGTAACACATTGAATGGAGCATACCGCAATTGAATATAACATGCAAAACTTTACCTATATAACGTTTATATAAATCACGTTTCTTTGAATCATCCACACCCGAACAAAGTATCTTGGTTAAACTGTGGCGAAACATGGCGCTTTTATATATAAAATTTATGTATTTATTTATGAGTGCATTTTTAAATAAATAATAATATTTTTAAATTCATTTCTTTTTATTCATAATAAAATATTTTATACTTATTTTTATTTCAATTACATTTTATCAATTTTTATTTATTCAAATTAAATATTATTTTTTGCTAAATAAATAAATATATTTTTCAAAAATAAATTTATTGTCAATATTTATTTTATTTTTTCAAGTAAATAAAAGTATTAATTTCATTAGTCAATTTATTTTTTTTATATTCATTAAAATTGAATAATATTTTTATTTTTATATTAATTATAATTTTAATAATAATTAAACGAAATAAATATGAAAAAAAAAAAAAAGAATTGAATAAAATAGAAAAATTTAACTGTGAATTTTCATTAGAAGAAAATTTTATTTAAACTTTAAATAGATAAAAAATTAAAATAGTAAAAAAAAATTTATGTATGATTATCAATTTTGATTAAATCAAGACGTATGTATGAGCTAGTGAGGTATAAATCAAGCTCACTGTGAATAAAATCTTGTTGAATACATTTACTCAAAAAAAAAAAAGGAAAGAAAAATCAACCAAGAATAATTATTTCTATATATGTTAAATCGAGATTAGCCGTATGCATGTTCTTCCGGAAATATCACCTGTGAGACGTGTCTGAATATCTACGTTGTATGAAACGAAAAATAAATACAAAAATGTTTAAAAAAAAACACATTTTTGTACAGTATGATATAGGTGACTGTGAATTGCATCAAGAAATGTACAAGCCAGTAGCACGATGAGTGTGATATTGCAGTGCCTGCACCGACAAGTGCATGTGTTTATCTACAAGCATACATTTATTTATTTATATATATATATCATTAAACATATATAAATATAAATTTATATATGTTTATCATTGCACACGCATTTATCAAACAAAAAAAACTCGAATATAATTAAGCGTTTCAACGGCTCAAAAGACCTATATATTTATAGATAAAATAAATTATCCAACTGTAATTTTAATTATAATTTAATATGATAAATTAACAAATTAATAACTGATTAATTGTTAGATAATATTCTTTTATCATCAAACGTGTTTAAAGCTGAATAAAAATCATCATAAACAATTTTTTTCCCATCGTAAAAAAATATATTGAGAAGCTGGACATTCAAAAAATCCAATAACTCTTCGGGTTTTACCGTGTGGAAAATGTAGTTAGTCTTTCAAAAATAATATCAATTAATTGTCATTTTGATGCAAGATCACATGATATTAAAAAAAAGTCGTGGATAAATGTTGTATGTAATGTTTGTTTGCGTCATTATGCTCATCGGAGAATGATGTTTATCCACATGTGCGTTTATTTCTTGACAATACACAAAGGTATGCACTATGCAACATACACATGTTTACAAAAACATATTCACACAATATGTACTTTTAAATTTTTATTCATTCGAGTTTAATATGTCTCCGTGAATATTTGAATCTCGTTATTAAATGAGGACTAGGCGTGCTATATATGTATTTATAAAAGAGGGATAAGATGGTAAAAGGGTTGACATGACAAATGCAAACGGCGCCGGGTTACCACTGTATGTATGTTGTCTCTTTTTCTCTTATTCAACTCTTTATCCAAATGCAAAATCACCAGTTGGTATATAAACAGTCTTATTCTCTTTAAACTTGTCCTCCTTGTCCTCATCCTTATTCTCATCCTCCTTTTATTCTCACACAGTTTTGCTCGCGTTGTATCCCGAGAAATCTTTCTCGCGTATCGAACGAGCACACACGGCCAACGCTTTATTATCATTACGCTTCGTGCATCGCGATAACACGATGCCACAGAGGAGGCGCTGGCGCGTTAATAAATGCATATTCTTCGTAATATGCAATGTTAAATCTCAGATTATTTTATTTTTTTTTTAATCATGCTTGTTGTTATACAAACGTTTGATATAACTGTTTTTATCAACATTTTATACATTTTTTTTTTTTTTTTTTTTTTTTTACAAAAATAAATAAAAAATATGCAAATTTATTAATAAATATTTATTTAGATTTTTTTTTCACACTTATGGACGTTAATTTTTTATTATTTATTCAGCTGATTTTTTAGAGAATTTTAATTTTTAAAATTTAAATTATAATGAATAAATTTTTTTTTTTTTAAAAGAAACAATTTAGTTATAAATAAATAGACGAAATAAAAAATAATTGAATTTATTTTATCATATTCTTTTGTGCAATTTATTGATAGGATTTTCGATTTTGATTATCAAAATATTTTAAATAAACAAAGTTTACAAAAATACAAGCAGTTGAAAAAAAAAACTACTTAGTTTGTCTGACCAAAACGGCGTTATACTACTTAAAAAAAAAAAAAATCCGTATAAAAATTTATTTATGAAGCTCATGAACATTTAATTGTTTTTCGAATGAATTTAATTACCCATTTAAAGTGTTTTTCGTTCAATTAATAAATTTTATTTTTGAATAATCAATCTACAGATGATAAATAATAATTCAACATGACGTAATGCAAGTAGTCCTGTAGAATTTAACGATTAAACGGTATCCTTGGAAACGCAATATAATGATTTTTTTGTGTATCCTGGTTCACAGTAATTTCTCAAATATATGGACAACGTGTATCACATGTAATTAAAACCCCAAAAACAATTGAAAAACTCTGATTGAATTTTATCTTAAAATTTTAGGCGTTTAGCAAAAATTAGATGATACTTGATTCACTCTAGTTGACTTAAACTTTGAATAAACTTATACCCACATTTCCAAACGTATATACAAAAATAAAATTATATCTATAAGATTTTATATAAAATTTAGTATCAAGTTGATTTATCGATAAATTATATATGTGCCCTTTACTCCAAAGTAATACCGTATCTTTTATTTCATTTAATTTTTGCTGAATCATTTCCAGAGATATTTCAAATGCTCCAGTTCCCACAGCAATGTTTGCCGAGAGAAAAAGAGAAAGAGACTAAGCATCTCTCACATACGTGTATATTTTATATATATTATTCTTTACATGTTAAATATTTTCTTGTGTTGTGGACTGTTGTGCCGTCTTATGCTGTATTTATGCCACCGCGTATTTACAATATGCATCCAGAGATACGCATTTGACTTAATTTTATTTTTCTATAAATAGGACAACATTGCAATAGAATTATATGTATAAAATAACATGGAAAATAAATATATGTTTAGAAAAGACGAATTGAACGCGTGAACCCGGAACGCGTGCTCGATCACGAGAACAACCTCCTCCTACGATCAAAGGATCATCCGCGCGTGGTGCCCAGCGTCAAAGCCATTCTTGTAACGGTCGTGTACTTGAAGAAATATCTGATCCATTCTCTCTCTCTCTTATAACAATTTTATTTTTTCGCTTATTTTTTATTTAGTTTTTTTTTTTTCTAGTCTCTATGCTCCAAGGCAATGAACTTGCTTTTAACGCTTCGAACTATGATTATTTTAAAATCTCTGTTGCCATTTTTATTCGACTCAAATTCTCTCTCGACATCGAGGATCCAGAAAAATTTGCCCCACATTATCAATATTTTCTATTTCAATATTTTTTTTCATTTCGATATGTAGGTATTCACATTGTCTTTTTATTTATTATCATACCTACCTACATGTATGACTTGTTATTTATTTATTTATTTTTTTTATACATTACAATTTTTTTTTTTCGAAAAATATATATAGGCATTTGTTTTTTTTCCATTTAGATTTTTTTCGCTAGTATATTTTTATAGCCTACAGAGCTATTCATGAAATAGTGTAGATTGTTTATTTTCTATATGTACTTTTATATTTTTATGATTTTTTTTCTCTATAATATTCAAAATATTTGAAAAGACGAAAAAATAAAATAAAGAAAAAATAGGCAAAATGAGAGTAAAGCAAAAGAATATAAAAAATATAAAATATTATGATAAAGGACACGCGGATTTTCGAGCATTGTCGATATACGAATAGACTTTTTATTTTTTTTTTTTGAAATTTTTTATATGAATTTTTTTCATTTTCTTTTAAATATAAATATACTGTATAGATATGCATGTATTTTTGTATATAAATATTTTATTTTTCATTTTTATGTTTGTCTTTTGCTGAGAGTGGGGTAGAAACTAGAAACAGGACCTTACTAAGATGAAAAACATGAAGTGAGCCTTGCGGCAAATGGTTGGATCAACGCCAAATAATATACTGGCACCCTACAAATTTTTTTTATTTTTATTTTTCTATATATACATAGATAATAGTCTTGTATTTTCACGATATCGAAACGTTCACTCTCTTTTTTCTTTATATTTTGCCAGATAACCCGCGGGGCAAGACGGGAAAAAAACTATAGACTTTAATATTTATTATACGATGCTATGGACTCGAGATTGCAAAAGTACCTGGATATATTTGTTCTCATCTTTTGTCAATGTAACATCAGACCTGGCAATCGTTGATGCTTTCACATTTATTTATATATTTCAGATCGTTGCAAAATGTGCAACTGTCCAATAGAAATATTTTCAATTTTATCCTCAAATGCGAACACAATTTTTATCTTTATATTTTTCATTTTAGAAAGCTAAAAAAAATTGATATCACGACTAAATATTATGTCAGAATATACAAAAATTTTCCGATAAAAATATATATTTTTCCGTAGAAAATTCAAGTTGATAATCAGAATATCAAATGTGCTTTAATTTAAAGTTGAAAAATAAAAAAAATATGTATTTATTTACAATATTAATTATCAATTTAGATAGGATAGGTTGTTAATGATCTTAAAATCGCGCATAAGGTACAATATGCTATATGTGCGAAGGCGTGGATACGAAAACGATAACTACCTTCGTCAATAATTGCTTACAGACTATTAAGATATACTTATATATATCTACCTAACGAGAAACCCACCGGTGAGTTTATAAACTCTTATCGGCCATTTCACCTCGAGCCATTTTTAACACGCACTTCTTGATAGCACCTCTCGATTCTCATATAGTTCACTGCCCTGAAATTTTTTTTTTCTTATTATCATTACATTTATTTATTTTTTTTTTCTCATAATCCACAACAAATAAATTATAAATACTTCAGATCCTTGACGATCTTTATGATGAAATTAACAAAATAATAATTAGACTGTGGAAAACAAAAGAAAAAATATAAATATTCAATTAAATTTGTTTTTTTCCTATTCAAGTTTCAATGTTTAATTTAATATTAAATAATATTTTTTTCATGCGTTATGGATAAGTATATAAATAAATATTAAAAATTAAACAATAATACAACATGTATATATGAAATGATTTTAATATCTACATTGTCATAAAATAAACGACAGTTAAAAAGATGTTGATAAAAAATTGAAGCGTGACGACTCAACTGAATCGTTAAATCGGATTCTGTCAGCGTTGCTCACGATTCACGATTTGTACTTGAAAAAAAAATAAATATAAACTAAAAAACATTATTCTGCGGTCCGTTAAGTTTGCAAATAATGATCGATCACGGGTGGGATTTACATCCGATCGGTATTTTTTCCGGATAAAAATTCTGCGAAGGTGGAGATTGTTAGAATTTAGAGTGCAACTTTGTATAGGCAACAAAATGCTATCATTAAGAGGAAAAACAAAAACAACAGTGGCTATTATATATATCATCTACACAGTGGTGTGCATTGTAGGGTTTACACATTTACTAAATTCAGAACGTATAGAATGTAACTTTTTTCCTCCGTGTAAAAAAGAGAAAAATTTTTAAAAAATCAAGCTCGGAATCTTGAGATTGGAATAGAGCAAACTCGTACACCGAATCAACAAATGACTCATAGATTTACCAACGATACACAGTATACGTCCCATGTTAATCAAAATAAAAAAAATAAATAAAAATACTTTGTTGCAAAATGAACCAGATTATTGGCTGAACTCTGACCGTGAAATTACGTATTCGGTAAATCTAGCCTTCGTGGGGGTCGTCGTTGTTGTTTTTTAAATGCATTTTTTTATTTCCTCATCTTCATTCGTTTTGTTTATTTTTTTTTTCTGTACTTGTTTTATTTATTTTATTTCTCTTTATTTTTTGCGTGTGTATGCTCTCAAGGATCCTGCCAATGTGCATATATCCAATGTCGATTTCTGTCCGCAAAGAAAGAGTTCATGTTAATCCAAATAAGTCTGTGTGTGTGTTGACT
Source organism: Aphidius colemani (assembly GCA_030523065.1). Classification (NCBI taxonomy): domain Eukaryota; kingdom Metazoa; phylum Arthropoda; class Insecta; order Hymenoptera; family Braconidae; genus Aphidius; species Aphidius colemani. The sequence continues at coordinate 12,783 of JAPYYR010001872.1, forward strand.
GTTTTTGTGCCTGTGAGAAGTGCGCACATGCTGGAGCAAGAGGAGCCAGGTCCTTTTCGTTCTTACCGAGAAGAAAATGCCTTAGAAGAAAAAAAAACATATAAAAAAAAAAAAAAAAAAAAAAAGAGGGGGAGAAGGGAAACGAGGACGGGGGGGGTG
>JAPYYR010001873.1:0-12446 GCA_030523065.1 Aphidius colemani
CTGAATAATTAAATTTTGATTGAGAGCTTTTGGTACATATTTGAGCAATAAAAATGTGTCAAATGAACAGACATCGTGTCATTTAAAAGCTGCTTTCATTTGATAATTATCATTTGATACTGAGTAATTATAAAAAAGTAGAATTAATTAAGTGAGTTGAATAGTCATTACGTATTTTCAAATGATATTCTGAAGCTTGTAATCACTGGAGGGTGGAAATTGGATACATGATTGCTACTTGATAGCCAAGGGGTTGACATTAATACGATGAATTTAACAGGAATCGAGATGTGCGATATATACACACTCATGTTGTATAAATAATATATGCAAATGATAGTATAAATTTAATTTTATATTTTATTAGTGAAAGCAAGTGAGTTTCGCACGTTTATTGTCGTGAAAAATAAAATAAAAAATACGGATAAAATAAAATAACAGTATATGAAATCTTTTTTCGAGTTTAAAACGAACACAACGATCTTAGAATGATCTCCAATGGAAAAAAAAATATAAAAAAGGCCGTCTGGCACGCGATTCAAACACAAAAAATAATAAAAAAACAAAAACGCGATCCTCTCGTGCTGCTTAAAGGTAAACGACTCAAATACTTTACATCCCGTGTGAGCCATTTTTTTAAGGCCATATATTTTATTTTTTATTTTACAAAAAATTTAAATTTTATTTGTTTGTAAATTTTATTTATTTTTTTTGTTGTAAATTTTCTCAATCTCTTGGGCTGTTATTTCATACATGTATATATATATTTTTTTTTCATTTTATTTTATACGGGACTTGGGGCATTTGTTCAGATCAGCTTACTTGGTATTCACGAATATCTGATTTTTCGATCAATCGTTTTGCAGACACTTGTATCAGCAACGTTAATAATTTATTAGATTGTCGAATATAAAGTGGATTTCAATGGCAAACTGGTTGATTCAAGTTGAGCAGCTCAACTTACTACAGTATACAAATTTTATTTTTCATTTTGTATTTCAAAGAAACTCCTGAGCCTTTTATTTATTTATTTTTTTTTTGAATTTTACTTTTTTTACTAAACAGACTTTTAAAAAGTAGAATAAATGGCTCAACATTTTTTTGTATTTTTTTCTTTTATATCAACAACTAGAATACATATTAAATTAACATATAATTATTTTCAAAAAATACAAATTTATAAATGTATTTATTGATATATTTTTTTCAAGATATTATTGTAACTATTTATTTTTTTTTTAACTTGAAAAATTAATAATCCCTAATGATGTTTACGTATTACTATTATCATTTTTTTTTTAAACTTATAATACGGCTAACATAAACAATAACGAATCGATGATAAAACTTTTTTAATGATTGTTGATGACAAATTATAAATGATTGACTTGTGTGTTTAGTGTAAACTTTGTGAAACAAGTAAAAGCACACAATGTATAAATACAAGCTGGGGAAGTTAGTGTATCAATATGTTCAGCTGTCTACAATTACCAAACTGTCATTTACTGTATATTGTTGACATAAACATCATTATTTGATGCGTGCCTATTTCAAATATGATGCTTTTATACGTATGTATACATCAGCATGTGATTGAGAATTATTATTGGCTGACTATTCGTTGATTATTCTACTCGACTCAGCCAGTATATGCACTTGTTGGTATAATCAGTACAATGCAATCCAAGCATTCTCTTGGGATTTTTTCATGAACAATAACTAATCTAAATACTTGAAAAATTTATTAATTATATATATTTATAAATAATGAGTTGCGTGTTTAATAATTTTGAACTTAAAAAATTTCAAATTATCAAATATTTTTCCTCGTAATTTATAAAATATAATTGAGACTTTTTTTTTTTTGATATCATAAAATTAAAAATAGTTTTTGATTTATCATGAGAAATTTGCATTTCATAAGTTTATGTTTTTTTATCAGTTTTAAATAATGGGAATTTGAATAAAATCCTTGAATTAAGGGTAAATAAATTAGGGCTAGTTAGTGTATCAAGTAATCTTGAGCAAGATCAAAGACGAAGAATAGTCAAAATAGTTTAACGTAATAGTCAACAATGAGTTGAATTAAAATTTAAAGATTTAAGTTTATAGACAGTGCACCTCATAAACGACAAAATCCAATGAGAAATAAAGTAAGAGAGTGAAGCTTTCTCAAGTACAATCCTTAATTGCATCAAGTATCGAGGCCAATTGAGCTTTTCTAATTTTATTCGATCAATGACAAACAACTAAACACAATTAACTGTAACAAAGCCTGTCTTAAAGTCCGTTTTTCTTTTTATGTTTTTTGTTTCATTTTCTACAAAACAAAAAGAAAAAAAAGTGCAGCCTTTTTACGTGAGATAAGAAATTTGCTTGACAATTATTTTGATGGTTTTATTTGTCAGCAATATGCTTCAGGGCCATTTAAAAGGAGTTGAAAGAGAAAAAAAATAAAATACCATCTACAAATGAAAAGTGAAAAATAGAAGGAAAAAAAAAAAATGACAAACGAAGATTGTCGTTAGTTTGTAAAATATTTAAATATCATTTTGAAGTTTTACAAGTAGCCCTTATAAAGAGGGTAGTTTCTTGAAGCACAAAAATTTAAAAAAATAAAAAGTAGAAAAGTAAGGGGTAAGTGTACTGGTACCAGTGGATAAAATTACAAAATTTTCGTACCAGCATGTACTCAATCAATAGTCCAGACTTTTTGTAGTTTTTTTTTTTTCATTATTTTTATTCGTCGAGACGACGACAGAATTACAGGTTTTAGAAAACTTGGGAGAGAAAAGAGGGTGGGTTACTACAAGGTTGAAAAAAAATATAAAAAATAATTTAAAGTAGAAAGTAAAAAGGTACCGTCAATGCTAATTATATAACTGTATATTTAAAGTTTTGAAATGGCTAAAAAAGTATTGGGGATAAAATATAGAAATAAATGAAAAAAAACTATTAAAATAAAATGAAAAAAATGCTTTGAAGTCTGTAAGAAAAATAGAAAAGGAATAATGACATGCAACGCACCAACACATGATGGTTTGTTCGCACGTGAAAAGAGTCCAATGTTTTCAATCCTTGTCACGCAATGCAAATGAGACTTCAAGCTTCATGGAAAACTAGTTGTACTTTTCACTTATTTTTTATTTTTTCACTTTCTTGCTCATTTTATAAATCCTTTCCTTCTTTTTTTTTCAATTTTTTCGTATGTTTTTTTTATTCTATTCAACATTGCTTCATTCATGAACGTTGAATTTAACCTTTTTTGTATTCACCAAGCATCAGGATTTTTATTTCAAATGGCAAAAAACGTAACTAATCTTAAATCCTGCTAATCGTCATCCGCTTGAGCTACTTGAAAACCATCACGAGTTTCCGCTCTTAAACAAACTCTGTGTACTAACTTAACTGTGTGCTTCATTTATATATAAAATTCAACTATTTTTGAACTTTAAAAAGTAAATATATTTTATTTTTTTACTACAAAACATTACTGTTGTTTATTTTATAAAATGAAAAATATTTATTTATTTATTATTAAAAATACTGTTTATTCATGGAAAAACAGTTGAACAGAAACATGAATATATTAGATAATTAAAAAAAAAAAAAAACAAAAGTTAAGAGGATGATAATATATTGGATGATTGATGCTGGTCATTTGGTCGGATTGTCATAATAAATGACTGTACAATGTTACAGCACCAAGAACATGCATACCTTTATTGCCATTCTTGTCTCAGCTGACTTGGAATCATTACCTTCCGGGTTCCGAGCCAATTAAGCTGTCATTAATAAAATATCCTTACTCGACATTCAGGATTATGGTGATCAGTGAACACTGATTATCAGCATACGTTCACAATTATTATGATGATACCTATTATCAATTATTATTGATAGTAATTTTGACTTGAAAATATTGTCATAATAGATTTTAAAAATCCTCCATTCCTATTTTTAATTCTTCTATTTTATTTTAATTTTTATTTCACTTATTTCTCAATTTCTAAGTCAATAAAAAATTAAAAATGTATAAATGAAATGAATCTAAAATCTAGACAATATAAAAGTTAGGAATTGAAATAATGCAATCACGTGAAATGAAGATTACAAAATGGATGTTGAATTTGACACTGTAAAGGTTGAAATGAAAATGGAATGTTCCCAGTGTGAGAAAGTGGTGGATGAAATGAAAAAATAAATAAATGAAAAAAGAGATATAGGACGATGAGAAACGTCGAGAGGGTTGAAACGGGTGAAATAATTTCCTGCATCCGGCAAAGGAGGTAGAATATATATGCCAAACAGAAGGGGTTACAATTAGCACGGACGATATGTAAAATGAATTATCATCTAGAGGCTTTGGCAGAGTGCACGTTATTAGTGGTCCACTTTTGAAAAATGTCCAATTCAATTATTTCAAATATAACAGCTAGATGACTGTCTCATTTATAAATTTAAATTGAAAAAACAATTATCACTACATTATGATTAATTTAACGCTTTTTTTTATACTGCAATTTACACATAAATTTTAATTAAAATAATTAACAAAAATTTTTACATTGCGTTTTATATATAACAGTTGGATTACCCATATTTTTTTTCATATTTTTCAACTCCAGCATAAAGTTAGCTGAAATAAAGTGTTCTTTTTTGATAAAAGAATTTATTTATTTATTTATTGAGTTCCTATTTAATAACTTTTCCATGCCGTTTTAAAACGCAAATTAATCCCGGAAGAATATGATGGACTCTGAAATAATAGGCCCGATGAAGTCTCGCGGCAATCGCACAATGATTCATTGCTGAGGCAAAAAAAAAAAAATGAATAAAAAACCAGGAAGTGAATTGGTGAATAATAAAAAAATATAAAAAATAAATCAAAAGAGTAAAAATAAAAAAAAAAGCACCAATCGATTTAAATTTTCCATCTAGACAGCCGGAACTCAGTCTGCTCTCTCTGAATTTTCCAACTTTCATTGAAAAAGTTGAATGGTAGATGAATGAAAAAATAAAAAAAAAATAAACAAAATAATAAAAACAAGAAGACATAGAGATTAACAAAATAAAACAGAAAAATATACTGAAAAAAATCATAGCATTTTGGCCTTTTGCTGAATTTAAACCGGAAATTAAAGATTCAACGAGTCGCGATTAATTTATCTGGATAACAGACTAGAGAAACAAGAAGAATAAGAACGATTTGACCATCATCAAAAGTGAACGAATAAAAGGGGTTGATAAATAAGGTTGTGTATGTGTTAACGAATGAAGTAAATTAGTGAAAATTGATGGAAGAGAGGTTATAAGGGTCAGTGAATAATGAAAATCGATGAATGAATTTTGTTGACTGACGATGGTCCAGCATCGTTAAGCTGCATCTACGCAAATTGAATAAATTTCAATTGAAAATTTTCAAGGCTATACCAATTTATCAACGTGACATTGTACAGCTTTTGTAAAAATTATATACCTGACCTACATGAATGTCTACTCTAATTAATTAATTTTCTTTTCAGGTGAAATATAATAGTAAAAATTAATTTATTATTTCAGGAGGAATGCGGAGGAAAATTGCAAGATCTCAGTGAAAAAATAAATAACAAACATCAGGAGGTACACACTCATCCACTTCTATCAATATTCAAAATGGCAGAAGTTGAAGTTAAATTACCTCCCCCAACAAGTGGAAAATCACAAATTTCATCTCAATTAATGTTGATAACAGCATCAATATTATTTGTCAAATTTATTAATTTATTAGCGAATATTCAAGTCTGTCAAATCTCGTGACAACTATTTTAAATAATTAATTAAACATTAGATTACAATTGTTGTCTGATGGAAAAAAGATAAACAATTTGCACTCATAATTATAGTTTTTAGTAAATGAAAAAAAATTATAATAATTATAGATTAACGCTGATGGCGAGTTAGTGGAGTGTATAAATAATAAACTGTGAGATAAGTAATTAGAAAAACATTAAAAAAATATATATATTTAAATGATAATGTATCGGGAAAACAATACTGCTGATGAAAATCGAAAAATAATTTTAACGAGTTGTTTGAATGAAAAAAAAAACGAAAAAAATACTCGGATTGCTAGGGAAAATAAAAATGAATATTGTAAAATATTAAATATATATCCGAGCTTTTTTGAGATTGAAATATATAAGAGATAATTTTTTTTTCTTTGTTTTTTTTTTTTTTTTGTGAAAAGGGAAATGAGAGAATCAAGGAAAAGAGTACTCAGCATCGAGATGGCTAAATCGAGTCTGATCCTTGAAAGTACGTATCTACTTTTTATTTATTTTCTTTTTTTTTTTGAATTGTCGTTAGGCAAATTACCTCGAGAGGAGGGTAGTCATGTGATAATTTCACCCTCGTTCAACCAGAAAATTTTGTTTATCTTATCTTCGTTATTCTTCGACTTTGGTTATCACCACTACCCTCAACGACTTTGTAAAAGTGTAAAATAGGCCTGTGCTTTTTTGATTTAAAAAGTAATTTTTTTTTTCTTTCAAAATCTTTTGTATCGTGTGTATTTTATCGAAACATTATACCCCTTAGTAATTTACGTAAATTTGTAATTTAAAAATGAAAAAAAAAAAACATCTAAAATGACAAGAAAAAAAACACAGCTTTTTAATGTAAAAAATTTCACAAGGTTTTTTAAAATTTTTTTTAACTAATTCTTAAAGTTTTTTCACGAACAAAGTTGTAAATCTCGTGGAAATGCGTTTTAGCCCATGGCGTCGATTCAGTTGGACCCAAGATGAGTTATTCGATAGAATTTCCCCAGAGTATCTGTACGTGCCTGGGAAAAATAAAAAATCACAGTAAAATACCGTTTAAAAATTTTCAAAATTTTTTATTTTGTACAATTTAATCTTTTCTTGTTTCGATTTTGTTCATTTATTGTTACACAAAATAATTCAAAGCTAAATAATTACAATCATCGAGTATGAGGATTATTAATGTGCAAAATAATACAGTAAAGTCGTTGAATAATATAAAAATAATAAAACTAAATTTTAGCAAGTGAAAATTAAAGTAAATTTGAGATATGAATAATATTTTGCACCGATGATTGTAAATATAATTTTGCTCTAAATTATTTTAGTATTAATAAATCAATTTGTAATATAATGAAACAATGTTCCTCAAACACATTACAATCGCTTATCATAAATTAAATAACAACTTAAAATTGTTAAAGAAAACGAGTGTAAATAAAATTTAAAAAATGTTAAAACTGTAAAAAACACCAAAAATTATAATAACGAAAATGTTGACAAAAGAAAATATTACATTATTGATAAAATGCATTAAGAGAATAAAATAAGACAAACATTTCAAATATCTACTATAATTCAAGTGCTAGAGAGAAATAAAAAATACATCGAAAACCAAAACTATAAATATATTATGAAAAAACAATATATCATTGTCTAATGGACAAGCAACATTTTCCATGTACATATATCAAAGAAAAAAAAAAATGTAAAATCCATAAAAAGATGAGCCTCGAATTAGATGATCGATAGCGTTGGTCAGCCACTCGTGAATTCATAACGATGCATCATTCGACAAGCAGCAAGTATCTTGCACAAAAAAAACATTTGAAAAAAATCAAAGATGCCTGTCAGAGTAGAAATTTCTTACATCAGTCAGACAAATTTTGAAGTGCACAACTCGTTTTATTAAGACTGATTTAAAAAAAAGATTCAAAATATGATTTTATTGACTAAAAATAATCACAAAATAGTTACTAATTAATTTCGTTATATTATTTTTGAATAATAATATCAAAAATGAAATTATCAATGTATAAATAATTTAGGATAACCGTAGTTACATGTTATCTCATAAAGCTGAAAGTCTGGATAAATTATATTCATGACACAGTGGCATGTGTGACATGGATATCAGAAAAGCAATAATGTCCGAAGTTTATGATGTTGAATAAGCGAGGCATGATGACAACAATACAAAGCCAACACACATTCCCACATACAAGTAATATATAAATAAATAAATGAATAAATAATACGAAGAAAAGTAATATCTATATTTTTATCATCAGCTTTTAGCTATTTCAAAGAAAAAAAACACAAAAAATTACACTTTCGATCGTTTTTATTTCATCAAAGTATAATTTGTTGTTTATCGACGATAAAAAAAATATTATTGGCTATAAAATAAAATATATATACACAAAACTAAATAAATAATGAGAAAGAAATAAAATAAATATCAATTTACAATTGAATTTTTGTGAGGGTAGATTGTATGCAGTTTAAATTAATTTTTATTTTTTATTTTTATTTGACTATTATATTTGTCAATTTAAAGAGATCAATGTTGTGAGCATGGAATAATGATGAGCCAAACGATTGACATTTTGTATATAATTTTTTAAAAATAGAAGAAAAAATTGTATAAATTTAGGAGAATTATTTTTTGACGTTTATTTATTTATATTTTTTTTTCGGTTGTGTAAGTTTTAAATTAAAATCTCAATTATTGTTTGTTAATTGCTTTAAAATTCTGCTCAACATATTAGCTATCAGTGAAATATATTTTCAAGTTTATCAAAAAATTTGTAAAATATTTTCTATTGATTTTATTTTTTGCAAAGCAATAAACTGGCAAAACTAAAAAAATTTTATCAGGTATTATCAATGACACAAGGGTTGAGGGTTGACAATTCGGGTCCTATGTTTTTCGAAATTGGATAAATAAAAATATTTGTAACTGATAAATGACCGAAATATTTGTAAATATTTTTGTTTTTAAAACTTCCGTTAACGCCTGTTGTCTACTTTAAACTTTATTATAAATTTATTCTACTTTTTTTCAACTCCAATATAAAATCAAAATAAAATATTAATATTAAAATTGAATTTTTGCATATCAAATATATCATATGAGTACTTTTTTCTAATTGACTTTTTAAAATATAAAATATGAAGCGATAAATACCGTAGCTGACAAATAAAATTCATATCACATTTGACTGATAAAATATTAACTATTTGAATGACATTTGATTAAAAAAATCAAGTTTTTTAAAATAAAATCTAAAGATACATACAAAATAATTAGTACGAGTATGAATATTTTTTTTTTCAATTTGAAAATATCGTAACCAAAAATATATGTACTGTAATGTTAGAGAAACACATCAACACGTCAGCGAAAAAACTTGAATTTTAACGTGAAAATATCTTGAAAAAAATAATAAAATGTACAAAAGCATATAAAAAAAATCGAAGTCGATGGTAAAAAGGGTCCAGATTACATTCAGGCGGGATAAAGTTTAATAAATAGTAAAGATAACAGTAAAGCTATGGTCTTTTAAATCAGATTTTAGTAGTATTTCTATATCACCTAGTTATTTCGATTCCATCGTAACCCTTCACCATGCATAATACCATAAAAAAATATAAAAAATCAATATCTTTTACAATAAAAAATTTAATTTTATAATTATTTTTATTTTAAGACTGCACGATAGTGTAGTGAATTTATAAAATATGCTAACCCAGATTGATTTGAATCATTCAGTAATAAACTATTCAATTTGATAAATGCAATTTTTAAATTTTTGGAAATAAAAAATAAATCAAATTAATTGATGACTTATTTTTATTGCTGGTCTTTAAATAGAATCAAAAAATAATACAAAAATAAAAATAGTATTTAAAAAAATTGAAAATAAAGAAGATAAATTATGTGATTTTATTTGTCTGATTAAAGTCGTTTGGTGAGTTTGATCAAGATCATAAATAATTCTAGTGTGTTGACCTTTTTTTTCTTTTACCACAAACATTGTGTGGGTCATTGCATGGAAGATGTTGTAAATGTGGTCTCTTGAAAACTTTTAAAAACTTCATTGTGAAATAATAAAAATAAAATAAAATAAATAATATAAATTGAGAAGAAAATAAAATAACAAAGAGACAAGACTTCAACGAAACACAGTTAAACTTTCGAAAGAAAAAAAATGTATAAAAAATAAAACAACAGCTAACCGATATCGCGTGAACTAAAACAAAATGTGGAAATGTAATGCGTACTTGTAAGTTGAAAGCTCGAGAACAAGTGTCACGCGTAACACTAAAAAAAATAAAATAAAAAAATAGTATTTACCTTCTAAAAATGAATACAAAAATAAAAAATAAAAAAAAAAAAGTCAAATACTCTGTATAAATAGACACAAGAGCAACCAGCTCTAAAATGATAAAAAAAGAAAGAAAAAAAAATTTCTAATTAGAGAAAAACACAGTGGTTCCAATTGAACATATCATAGATCCTCTTTTACAAGTTTAAAATAAGAATAAAATTTTTTTAACAAAAATAAACCTAAAAGAGGATCAGCCAATTATACTGAATATTATTCTAATTTAAATTTAAGTTGTTAATTTTTTTTTGCTATGTTTATTGAATGAAATTAAAATAGAAGCACAGTGTATGAAAATTGCAATTCCGTGACACGTTCGACATGGTCATTTTCAATAGAATTTTACTATACTGTTAATGAAAATTTGTGCTTTTTTATTAATTTTATTTTATCATTATTTTTATGATTAAATATTTAATCATGAATTTGATTACTCGAACGCGTCACGATGATGTAAAAGTGACACACAAAATTTGGTAGGGGCCAGAATTTAATTAGCCCATTGTGACATGTGGTATACTGAAAAAAAATTAATAAATAATTTTAGTGTAAGCTCATTTATAGTGTAAGCTCTACTGTACCGATCAAGAAAAAGCTCGTTTACCAACAGAATGTAAATTATACCGATAGTTGTTTTGGAAAATTTTTTTTTATAAATGTGATATTATAAAATTATCGTTAGATTGGTACATCAATTGCTAAATTACTGACTGAGAATAATTAAATTATTCATCTGAGTAATATTTATTTAAAAAAAAAAAACTTATTATCTCAGAGCTTTAAAGCTTTTTTAGAAATTGAAAAATAAAATTCTGTACTTTGAAGCATTTAATGCTTGAAAGCTCTGAGAAAACGAAAAATTTATTGCCTCAAGCTTTGAAAGAAAAAAAAAAAAACTAAAAAAAAAGCTGTTGTATTTGTTGAAAATTAAAATTAGTATTTTTGTTTAATTTATAAATGAAAAAAAAATTTGTTAATATTAATTGTTTAAATAGTCATTGAAAATATGTAATTGAGCTTTATTGGAAATTTAGAAAAACAAAAATTACATTTCAGAGTTTATAATTGTTTATAGAAAAAAAAAAAATGATTTTTAATTAGAAAAATAAATTGATCGGTAGGTAGACGAAAGCTCAATCACGTTATCTACATTTTCATCTACCAATAATTGATTCAACATGAATTCACGACTAATCATGAGAAAAGAAATGATATATTTTTTATTACTCAAAAGAAAAATAAAATAAAATGCCATCTGACCCCGGCCACTCGAGATTGAAATAAATCATCAATATATTATTCAAATCATTTAATCATAAATACGCACCGCTATAAATAAATATAAAAAAAATATATATATATATAAACAATGTGACATGATAAATAAATAAAAAGCCTATTTGTATTTTATAATTTTTTGTGTAAAAATGAAGAATCAATATTTATAATTCTTGTTAAAATTGATTTTTCATCAGTTGGGTTTTAATAGATATACCAGAGTAACACTTGAAATACTCAAATATATTTGTTATACTCTAATATAGTCTAACTATTGATAATAACAAGAGAAAGAAGAAAAAATATATAAAAATATATAAATGCTCTCTATGAAAAGCTCCAACAATCAGTTGAATCAATAAACACTTGATACTTTGCAAATTAATCAATAAATCACGAGGTATTTATTTAAAAAATAAATAACCACATGGGATATTAAATCCATAGCGCATTAAAAATAAATATACTGTACTAACGTGTATGTATATATAAATTAATGAAAATCAATATAATAAAAATAGCTAAATAACAATGTATAGATGAAAAGAGAAAAATAAGTAACGTAAATATTAACAATTACATTAAATGAGTTGTTTGGAAATCAATTGATCTAGCCTAGAGTCATTGACAAATAAATTCAGTGGACTTGCGATTGACGAGTGGACGTGTATTATATCAATATAAATAAATAAAAAGAGGAGAAAATAAATATAAAACAGTAAGATCATTATAAAAAATAAGACTCTAAATATGAAATTATACAAGTGACAATTATGATGTGAATTAAATTGTTAAAAAAAAAAAAAACCAAAATGAAAAATAATAACAAAAGTTGGTAAACAAAAATATAAAATAATAATAAAAAAAAAAAATGAAAAAAAAAAAAAAAGAATCAGGTCCTCTGTAACCGAAGCATTTGTGGGTTTCCATTTATTACGCCCCACTTCCACCATAAAAATCAATCTTCTTCTTT
>JAPYYR010001874.1:0-21253 GCA_030523065.1 Aphidius colemani
TCCTAATAGAAATCGAAAAATTTTTGAAAAAAAAAATTAGAAAATTGGGAAGTTATAAAATTGAAGAGGTAAATTTTAAAAGAGTTAAATTTTTTTTTCAAGTATCAGACAATCATAAATATCGAGGAGGTAAATATCCAAATCAATTTTTTTTTTTAAATCTATCAAGCAAACAGAAACAAAAGGAAGTATGAAATCTTAAAAAACAACGAATAAGTATGCATGAAATATTATTTATCTCGGCGAACTCTGAAAGATCACTAGGAATCATTAAATTAATTAATAAAACATAATAAGTTAACTATATTATGGTTTCTTTATTTTTCTTTATGTTATTCGTCGTGTTTACATATTAAAAAAGGAGAAATAACATTGAAATTTTAAAAAAGTAAAGGCCTTTGAATCAAAAAAATAATAATAAATAAATGGCTTGTAAAATTCGATAAATAAAATGTTAAAAATGAATAAATACACTCAGAATAAAGGGACTATCAATGAAATAATTATAAAATTTATTAAATTAAATACGATGAATGACAGATTGAATATAAAATTATATTTGCAACATAATTGCAACACCAGCAAGTGTCCATTTAGTTGGTTTATCTTTACTTTTAAGATTAAATGTCCAAACATAAGTTGGTCCTCTTGATCTTGTTTTATAAACTGGACATTCATACATATTTTTTAAATCTTGTTTATCTTGTGTTATTGCTCTAATATAAATAACTGGAATTTGAGGAAATAATTCTTTTAATTTTGATTCAGCAATTGTTCCTGTTTGCATATCCCATCTTGCACCTTCCATGTATAAACTATTAACATAAGCACCCTCACGTGGTGCTCCTGATATTTCATCTTTTTGTTTTTTAGTAACATCACAGTGCAGACACATTTTATCTAATGGCCATTCATTTTTTCTTGCTGTTTGTTGCATTATAGCTGTTAAAAATGATTGTGGATTGAAAAATCCACCAAGCCATATTGATGATGGTAGCTAAACAAAAAAATACCATCAAATGTTAATAAATAAAAATTAAGATAAACAAAATGTAAATATAAATTTGAACCAACATTAAAATCAGCTGTCCAATTTGCCAGCTCAGTTATTCTATTCAACATATCAGCAAACCAACCAGCCAAACCAAGACTCGATGGATATGCACGTTTTGTCCATGATGGTGGCACTGAATCCATGTATAAATAATTTTGTAAATCCTCCATGTCAGCATTGATTGTCAATTCACCCTATTATTTACAAATACAAATTACCTTTTTTTTTTTTCATTTAAACTGAATAATTTATGTTGTAAAATTAATAATAAACAACTTGCTTTTAAGCCAAGCTCCAATTCACGTAATGATCTACGTAATTCACTGCAAAGAATATTCATTCTTTCACATTCTTGAAATGCAACAATGATAAATGGTGATCGTTCCTCAGTTCTACTCATCAACTCTTGTATATTAAATACTTCAGGAAGTTTATCAAGTATATCTTCAATGACATTACGTACTTTGTCTTCACGTGATAAACCACCATCAGAATTATCACCAGAATCTCTTGGTTGCATTTCCAAAACAACTCTGAATAAATTATCAGCTGTCATTGTCAAAAAGCCTGTAAGCAAATAATAGAACAAAAATAGGTATATTTTTCATTTAAAAATGACAATTTAAATTACCAATTTCTGCATTTGGATGTAGACCATATAGAACTGGACTTTCAGCTGGTAAATAGTTATCAACATATTTGTGATATCCAGGGTAATCAGTGTTGGCTGGTGCCATAAAACCAGGAGCAATATACAAATCACCATCAATTAAATCAGACTGTAAATACTCAAGCAAATATGTTCGACATAATCGTCTGTCCCAGTCATCAGTAATATGACCTCCATACATTATTTCACCAAATAAATATCTCAAGTCTTCCCATGGTACCTTTGAATTACTTTCAAGATAATTCAATAACACTGACACACTTATTGTCAAGTCACCTACATTAAATGGATACGACTGAAAATTAAGAAAAAAACTATCTTGAATCAATGATTTTCTTTTCTTTTAATTAAAAAGCATATTTTATCTTTTGCACTTGAATAGTCGTTAGTAAAATATTTTAAAAAAAAAGTATATTGATTTAAATAATAATTTAGGTCAAAAGTTTTTTTGTTTTTTTTTTTTATTTTTAGAATATTAAATTTACTCGATTCCATCCTTGTGGACCGAATTTCCTTCTCTCAGCCACAACTGCATGATAATAACACAATGCAAATAAAATTCCTTTGAATTCTGATTCCTTTGAACATGAATCTAGAGTTTCTTGATTAAAATTATCCAAAGCTTTGTGAATATTGGCATGAATACCCGTTGGTGGTTCATTTGTTATTTTAATCGCTGACTCTAGAATACCCTGATTAATTTTTCATAATAATTATTAATAAAAAAATATCTAAAATTGACAAGTTGAATTGATTATTAATTTGATATTTAAATACTTGTGGTATAATGGATTCATGAGGATCTGGACTTGGCTCAGCACTGATAAATAGCCGATAATCTTGATGAGGATTTTCTGATAATTGTTCCATTTTTTTTTCCAAATTTGATAGCCAACTTTTAACGAGATGTATATTTTGTAAAATGACCCAGTGACCATTTTTAGCTGCAATGTCCATTGATTCTTCAGCCACTGGCTCTTGGCCTTGACCCAGTGATACATTATGGAAATTTCTTTTATCAAATGTAAAGCCAATGCTTTTACCAAGTTTTTCCACATCCTTAAATAAATAAAAGTAAATAAATAAATAAATAAATAAATAAATACACACAATATACAAAGTATCAAATAAATATTGAAAAAATAAAAAAATATAATATACATGCTTCCAATTGAGATGAAAAAAGAAAAAAAAATTACTTTAAGTGGATCAACACCAGGGGAGAGAATGAAAAACACTGGTGTTATTGAAGTTGTTTCTTCAAACGACTTTTCAAATGGTGGGGAACGTGAATCAATAAATTTTTCACCCATTTTTTCCTCCACAAAACATCTGGTAAAATAATTTAATCATAATAAGCAATAAATGAGTTGGAAAAAAAAAATTTATTATTCAATTACCTAACAGCATAAGTCATTCTATCTGGTCTCAAACATCTCATCATACAAAGTCTTTGTAGTGCTGTTTTAGATTTCCAATCTTGTGGAAATTTTTCTCTCTCAGGTGTTCCAGATTCAATGAATTTTTTCCATCTTTTAGCAGCACCCTCAATATCACGATCGAGATTTTTAAAGTCGTCAATATTACTCAAATATTTAATGCCACCCCATGAAATGTTATTTAAAAAATCAACTGGACTTTTGGCATTTGTCATGTATGGATAACGAAGTAAAAAGTCCAATTCAATTGGTGATATTTCTTTGGTTTGAAGTAGTATCTAGATGACAATGATGATGATGATGATGATAAAATAAATAATTAAATTATAAATTAATTGGTAAATATAATTAATTTAATTACTTGTATTGTCATTTGACAAATGAAAATAAGTTTATCACTCTCAAATAAACCACGTGATGTATACATAAATACGAGATGTGTTATGCTGTCAATCAATAGCTCAACTCTTTTTTTTAAATTATCAGATTGTTCAGTGAATTTAATGGCATTTTGAAATACAACACTAAATGCTTTCAATGAAAATTGATAAAGCATATTTATTTTATATAAATCATTTAATATAAAATATAATAAACTTGCTCTTGATGCTGCTGGACGATAGCCTTCTCTTGCTTCATCAATTTGTTTAGCTGTTATTTTAGATTCAATAACTTTGACTGATATTTCAGCAGCTGTTTTTTTAGTTGTCTCAAGATTAACAACAAGATCAACATCACTTAGTATATTTGGTCCAGCTGATGATAAACGATGTAATAAATCATCTTCCAATGTTTTTAATGTTATTTTAAATGTATTTTGTTGTTTTGTCAATTCGGCTTTTGTATTTTCTAAATCTGGACGTTCAGCTTTAACAACATCACCCAATAATTGTTCTTCTAGACCATCTCTTGTCACAGTAAAATTAATCAATGTTGTTTGCGCTTGCATTTCTGGTTTATAATGAGGATTTGCTAATTTTGTTTGTAATATTAAACGAAATTTTGGACTAAAATCAATTTCTTTATCACCAATTTTAATTGATCTGCATAAAAATAATATTACAATTAAATAATTCATTAAATAAAAGAAAAATAAATTAAACTTACCGTCCTTTTTTGACAAGTACTCTACCCAATATTGGATCCAAAACAGCATCAACTGTTTCCATAATATTTTCCAACAGTACAATTTCACCATTTGATATTGCAAATTCAATATGATCCAAGTAATTTTTATGTGATAACCGTAATATTTTTAAACCATCACCATATGTTGCCTTGATCCATTTAAGACCTTGTAATTGTGGATCAATCATCAATGGCCATCTTGCTGAATTTGTTAATATTGTTGCATTTTCAGTTGACATTCTATCAGTTGGTAATCCTATTAATCAAATTAAATAATTAAATAACATTAATTAATAGTTGAATAATATTTTGGTACCATTATTATTCCACTGGGCAATTTGTGCGTCATCAGTTAACAATGAGAGTGGATCTAAATCAACAGTTCTCGGTATTTGTACTTCCAATTTATCAATGAATGGTATCCAATGAATGTTCATCAAATCAAGTCTGTATTTACGTGTAAAACAACCAACATATGAGATAAATGCTGTGACGAGTAATACATCACCTGGTACTGTATCTCCAGAGTTTTTTAATCTACAAAATTGATTGGATAAAAAAGAAAAATAAATACATCTACACCTACATAGCTATATACATATATGAAAATGGATTGAATGAAAAATGTTCATTATTTATAATTACACTCTGACAGTTTCACTCCAACGTATTTTTTCTGATCCAAGACCATTAACTAATCTATTTGCCAAATCAATTGTCATTGCTGTTGCATCAGCTTCATCTTGACATATTTTTTTTTCACCAAGTGCAACACTCATTTTTTCACCCAATACATTTAATACTTTTTTTAATTCCTTGTTGAATAATAATTAAAAAAAAATATTATTAAATGAAAAAAAATATATATAATAATATTAAACTAACCGATAAACGATTTTGTAGTGAATTTAATTTATCCATTGCTGCTTTTAACTCGGAATTTGCTTCGGCCAATGCTGCCCTTAGGGGTTTAACTTTTTCATTAATATAATGAAATGCCATGATATTTTTAACCCAACTGCATAGACCAGCAGCTGCCTGGGATTTCGAGTAAATAAAGTCTGGTTCAAAGTCTAAACAAAAATAATTTTATACAGATTATTTTTTAATTTTCAATTAATTTGTTTATTTAAA
The DNA here is from genome assembly GCA_030523065.1 of Aphidius colemani. Classification (NCBI taxonomy): domain Eukaryota; kingdom Metazoa; phylum Arthropoda; class Insecta; order Hymenoptera; family Braconidae; genus Aphidius; species Aphidius colemani. Next base: position 5,426 of record JAPYYR010001874.1, read on the forward strand.
AAAACCTTTGTCATTGATGTATGGCTGTATGGCTTTTACAACTTCTGGATGAATATTTTCTTTGTTATATTTTCGTAATGCTGATAAAAAAGCATCAGCACCACCCATCATTGCTTTGCAAGCTTTCCAGCTTCTATCCTTTGGGACTTTTCCTCCCTTTGGAGAAAAAAGTACAAGTACTGCCTGGGCAACATTTGCAACTGCATCCGGTGGTGTGCCAAAGGATTTCAATTCAGTCAAATTATTCTGTTGAAAATTTTTAAATATCATTTGATTAAAAATTGATATTTAAAAATCAAAAAAATAAATAAAATAAATAATAACTTTGTTTAATGTATTCAATGCAGCTTCAGCTTGTTTAACTGCTGGTTCTGCTTTAGCTAAATCTTGATCACATTGTTTCTGTCTTAACGACACTCGTTCCTTAATCTCAGCAATCTTTGCTTCTTCCTCAGAAACTTTGAAATACAATTGAGAATAATCAGTGTGTTTCACTGTTATATAATTTTCTATATATACTACATCCCCTTTTAATATTTAAACCCTCTCTATTCTGCAATTGCAACCACCCCCTTTTCTCTGTCTCTCATAAAATTTACAGCAGTGAAAATAGTTTCAATGACAGTCCAGAGTGACTTTTCATATAGTTACAAAGTTTGTTTGTTACCTATCGTCTTTTCCACTTCCGCTTTAGTATTTTCCTCTGTTACCTCGGCCAAGATTTTGTCAGCAATCTCATTCTTCTTCTTCAAGTCAACTTCCTGAACGGCTAAAATTGCTTTTAACTCGTCTACCTAAATGTGATTGTTGAAAATGTTAAAAATATATATTTTTTTTTTCAGAGATAAGTAATTGGATTTTATAGTTGAATGATTTCTTTTTTTTACCTGTCCGGCACATGAGGCTAATTTTGTTAAGCCATTTTCAAGACGTAAAATCATTGATTTTAAATTAAATATTTTTTCACCAAGTAACTTGGTGTATAATGCAATTTGTTCCAAAAATGACTTTGGTGTTGTGTAATTGTATCTTTTTTCATTTTGTAAATATACCGATGACATTTCATTGACACTTTGATGAACATATGACATAAATAACGACACAGATTTTCTATATTGTTCTGGTAGTTCTTCCAGTTCCTATTAGAATAACAATAAAAAGTAGAAAAAAATATATTGTAAATGATTATGATATTTAATTGTAAGGAAAATAAATAAAATACTTCAAGAAATCTTATTGACACAGACTCCAGTGCATCCTGAGGCCAATCTTGAAACCAATTGATTGACGTACAATTAACCAAAGCAGGAAATTGTCTAGCTCTTTTTCTCAATGTTCCACCAACTGGTGAAAAACATAATACACATTTTAATTGTTTTCTCACACGATCAATAAAAAATTTCCAACAATTTTCTTTTGTATCCATGATACCAAGCTGTTTGACCTACAAGCATAAAAATAAATAAAATTCAAATGACACAAATTGCATAATAAAAATGTAAAATTTAAAAATTGCATTTCTCTTTATTTGTATTTCTAATTATAAAAATTTCTTTCGGTACGGCTGACTAGTTAAAAATAAAAATGACATTCGATTGAAAAAAAGGTTTTTAAATTAAAAGAGAATTAAAAGAGAATTATCTTACTTCATTGCGTACTGCATTAATGATATTATCAACTTCATCATCAGCAAACAATTCAGCAATTTCACCAGATGCCAGCATGTCATTAACAACAACAAGAAATCTTTCTTGTGAAACTTGTGAATCAGTCATTAAAAATGTTATTCCAATATTTTTTAATCCAGCTTTCAAATACAATCCGGCAAGATCAATTTTCAAATCATTTATTGAATATCCTTTTCGTAATTGTACTTGAAAAACCTGTCAATTAAATAATGCATATAAATTTTCATTAAAAAGTTGCAAATGTGTTTTATTTATGTAGGAAAATTTTATTTCCACAGTATGATATTTGAGTTTGTTTGTGACAAGTCAAAACAATTTGTAACTCAATATTATATACCTCAAGACCGGAAATAAAGGATGCTAGACGAGACAGAGATTGTTTTCCACTTCCTCCAACTCCAACTAACAGTGCATTACCTCTTGGTGATTCAAGTATACGATTTATACGACAAACATGATACATTGCATCTTCAAACATCACCAAATTCATTGCTGCGACCTAATTTATCATTTTATTATATTTGAATTTAATTAAAATTAATTTTAATCTCACCAATTCATTGTAATTAACAAGTGCATCTTCTAATAATTTACTTAATTGCTGCCATTCTTTAATAGGCATGTATTTTGGGTCACCAATTCCTTCAGCAAAGTGGCAATAAATTATTGGCTCAGCAAAAACAACATCTTCCTCTAATTCCTATTTTAAAATTAACACAAACAAAAAAAGAAAGGACATCAAAATGCCCAGTACTTATTTATTATTTAATTTAAAAATAAAAAAAAAAATATTCATCATACCGTTATATTTTTTCTCAATGCATCTTTCAATAATAATTGGAATTCTTTTTTGTCATCAAAATTAACGAGTTTATCACAATAAACTCTGGTTGCTTCATGAACATACAAACGTACTGCTGCATTTGAATCACCAATGGCATCACCATTTGCAAATAAATAACTCTTGAAATAAAAATAAATTATTGACATGATAAAAGTCACTTGTTAATGATAATACTTACTTGAAATAAATTTGACAAATCACGAAGATTAAATGTATAATGAAATTTAATGGCTGTTGGTAAAAATGTTGTTGTTACTTTTTCATGAACAAATAATGCTGTATTAATTATTGGTTCAATTTGTTTTTGTATAATTAAACTTATTTTTTGCTGAGGATTTGAAAAATGCTGTTGTAAAATTTGACTGTAAATAGTGACAAGTGCATCATGACCAGGGAAACTATTGGCATATAAAAAGATATACTTGTTATTTTCTGGATCGTTGAATAATTCATGTTGAAATATACCTGACTGAAAATACAGCGAAATGTCTCTGTAGTCTTGGATCGATGGTGAAACTTCCAGCAGTTGGATTCATGCAGGACACATATTGTGTATTGTGAATATCTTTCAATGTAAGTTTGGCTCTATCATACCTATCAATATTCAAATCATATATTTTCATCGAAATTTCAAATTTTATTTCAAATAAAAATAACAATAAGAACCAATGATTGTAATCCATGTGTTGACGTATAAGTGTATGGGGTTGGACTGTCCCATATGCATCAACTTCCGGCATATTCATGTCGTCAATAAAATAAACCAATTGCTTGGTTCCTGGTGGTCCATAATTACGTCCTGCCTTTTTTTCAAGATATTTTTCAAGAATACGTTGAAGCATTTCTGTAATATAAATTGTTAATTTAAAATCTTTTTTATAATTTTATTTTATAATTGAATGGTACATTTGCTACGTTATAACTATCACTTAGAGAAGATAATTTTTCATTTACTATAACACTTTTACCAGAGCCAGCACTTCCCACAAGCATAATTGGTATTTTTTTTTTCATCAATAAATCCATAAAAAATCTTAGTCTAACTGTTTCACCAGTTGGAACAAGTGTCGACTAAATAAAAAATTGATAATTAAAGTTTTTTTTTTTTTTTCATGTTAAGTAATACGTATGAGTAAATTGAATTTGTTTTTTTTTTTATTTTTTAATTACTTGTAATGGAATATCCATATCGAGTTCCCATCTACCAACTTTTTCACTCCATGGTAATAATTTTTTAGTTTCATTATCAATGTAATAGCCAAATATATTATCACCAGATGGAAATTTAATTGTTTTAAATTCACTTAGCCACCATCTGCTAAATTCATTTCGCCAATCCACCAATTGATCTTTAAACATTGTCGAGCCAAATGACCAAATACATGCAAATGCAAAATACAATTCATACCATTCTTTTGGACAATCAATTGGTACATTGTCATTTATCAATAAACAATCTAATAAATTACACAACATTTCAAGATGACATATTTCTGGTATTGGTGTTATTTTTTTAAATTTATATTTCGCCGCTTCAAGTAATGACGGTATATATTTATCAAATAATATAACTAAATTTGCACGTTCTGTTTTGTCACGTGTTTCAATCCAACTTGTAACATATCTATTGTCATTTAAATTAAATTAATATTTTAATTATCAATCTGCCTGTAGCGCATTGAATAACTTACGGATTCCAGCCAAGATCTTGAGGATTAATGTAAAGTATACCAGCTCTTGATACTGTTGCTGGTGTTGCTGTTTTTAAATTTGATATTTCAAATAATAATCTCATGTGTTTTGTCAAGGCTATTCTTTCATTTGATGCAAGTGTCAATACTTTATTGTCATCCATAACTGTATTTAATGATTCAATCCACATTGGATCAATATCACCATCAAATACAATCCACTTGGGTCCATCACCACTCATATTTGCTTGATCTCTCATCAGTACTGAAAATAATCTATAATTTTTTTTTTCTTTCATTAATAATAAATCCAAAATTAATAAAATTAATAAATAAACTGATGCATACCCGTCTTTCCATTCTCTTGTTGCTGGATTAATGATACCAAATAACTCATCATTTGTTACGGCTTTTGGATTGAGATCATTGTAGTATGGTTTTTTTGATTGATTAAAATATGTACGATAAAGTGTTTTCCATACTTGTGTCTTTCCAGTACCAGCAGAACCAACAATAAATACACAATGACGTACATTAAATAGCTCTTCAAGTTGTACTATTTTTAATATAAAACCATCTTCTGGTTGCATATTCAAATCGATTGATGCTTTACGTATCATTTTTTCAAATTCAAAATCACGTTTACGTGGTACATTCAGTGCAGGAAATAAATCACCAATGAGACCCATAAATACTGGCACATCATCTGTTACTATTTTAGGTGTATTAAAATCTCTCAATGCTCTCATTAATACTTGATCCTCTGGACGTTGACGATCACCACGTTTTAATTTACCAGCAACAACAAGTACTGATTTAATTGCACGTAATCCCCAATCATAATGATCTTGTTTTGATAATAATTCACGGCATAATGTGTAGAGTGTTATAAATTTACGTGCTAATAAACGTGCCTCTTGAAAACCCTCAGCAACAAGCATTATTTCACATATCAATTCAAAATCTGGTACAACCATTGCACATGGTCTAAATCAATAATTAAAATATCCATTTTAATTGAATTTTTTTTTAAATTTAAAAATTTTTTCATTTACCTAAATAAAGTTTTTAAATTTTCTGGTAATTCAGTACGACCAGCATAACCAGGATTCATTGTTATAAACATACCAACAGTATTAACAATATTTAATTCTTCACCAAAAAATAAAAATTTTTTTTTTCTACTTTTAATACCATCAAGTACACATTTAACTTGTACAGCAACAACCGACAATACTTCAACAGATATTCGATTGAACTCATCAAAACATCCCCATGCACCAGTTTGTGCTAGACCCATGTAAATATTTCCACAAGACTTGATGTCAAAGAAAAATAAATAGAGTTTACATATATATATATATTTTAAAAGCAAAGTTATATTTATTTAGGTGATAATTTACTTTGTAATCCATCTGCTCTGAGCAGTTGAAGACGTATACCATTTGTCCAAGTGCTCGACCTAAATCCTTGGTTGTTTCAGTTTTACCTGTACCAGCAGGTCCAGCTGGTGCACCACCCATTACCAAGTGTAATGATTGTGTCAGGGTGATGTAACATCTGTCTGTTAGTGGTGTTATCACTAGACGTGGTACATTACCTAAATACTCATAGCCATATGAAAAACTAGCATCACATATATTTGCAAAACAATCACCAAGTTTATCATCCCATCTTTAAAATAAAACAGATAATTAACTATTTTATTGATATTAATTTATTGCCAAGAGGTATATTTATATTTACCTGTGTCTTAATTGTGATTGCCACTGAAAACTTGATGAATTTTCAGCTTTCATTGTTATTAATTTAGCAACAACATCTCTAGCATGAACATCAATTGTACATACAGTCATTATTTTTTGTCTATTATTATCACTTAGGTCACCACATAAAATTGTTATCAGTGCATTTAATTGGTTTATTTGTTTTTTTTGATAATCTTTAAGGGCATTTTCAAAGCCTTCTTCAAGTCTAGCAAATGCCATATTTACTTCTGTTGTCCACCATATTTGTGTACCACATAATGCTGGTTGTGCTTCATAATCAAGTATCCAATTTTCACGTGGTTTTTCTTCATATGAACCAACAGCTTGACCAAAATGATAACGTACACTTTTTCTCATAGCATCTGTAACTCTATTGAGCCAAATTTCAACTTGTCCATTGCAATCACAAGTTCCATGCATTGGCATTTCTTCACCGTCTTTAGCAATTAATGTATTTGCTATTTTACTTGCTTTGCCATTTTCCATAATCCATTTTAAATTTGCTACTGAATCATAAAGTTTTGATAAATGTTTGCATACCATTTGTGGATTATTACCTGAGATAGAAATAAAAAAACAAAAAGGCTTATTCTTCATTTTATTTCTGTAGAGAAATAATAATTGATGGAAAAATATTTACCGTTGCTAAGAATATCAAGTAAATCAGCTGGTGATATAAAATAAAATCTTGGATATGCGAGTCTTTTTGTTTCCAAATAATTTGACAATGCTTTTTCACATAAATTTAATTGTTGTTCTAACTCTTCAAGTCTTTCTAGGAGTTTTGGTTTATTTGTAGCTCGAATAATATTTAATACTGATAAAATTTCTTTCAATAAATCCTGTTGTAAAATAATAACTTTTAATATTTCAAAAGTTTATCTTTTTATTAAATTTATTTTTTGTTTTTACTTTAAATTCACGATCTATTTTTTCAAAGCGTTTTGAATCCTCTGGGAGTTGACTGCGTATATCTTCAGAACCAATAAATATACTTTCAAGATGCATCCAAGCACGTTGTACTTCAAACCAAACATTGATAACTGCATCAGCATTGCTCAATTTATTTTGCCAATCTGTCACAACGTCAATGAAATATCCAACAAATTTTGAGCTAAGCATATTTTGTAATTGAACCTGAATTATATATATTTTTTTTTGAAAATAAAAATATTAATTAACAAAATATATATATATATTTTAAATTTAAATAATTTTACTTGATTTTCTTCTAATATTTCAATTGTTTCTTCAGCAATTTTTAAAACATTCAACTTTGTTCTGTCATGATATTCTTTTTCAAATTCAAGATTAGACCATGTATTTGTCAATTCTTTTAAAACTTTTTCCATAGCCATTTCTTTAACTGCTTTGTCAACAGTATTTTTAACTTCTTCTTCATATTTATGTAACTCAAGTCTCAATAAATCATCTAGTGTTGTTTTATCATGCATTGTAAATTTGACCTTTTAAAAAAATATTTTAAAATTTATTAATTATTCATCAACACAGAAAAACCGTCTCTTATATTATTTACTTTTGTTTCAGCCATCAATTGATTCCAGTGTCTTTCTCTTATTGCTGGATTTTGTAGCTCTGAAACAGCTCTCAATGATGACATCATATTTTTAACTTGTCCCTCAATGTAATGATATAATTCCCAAGCTTTAATTTCTTTATCAAGTACTAAAATTAAATATAAAAAAAAAAAAATATAAAATTATCTTGTCATCCTCTTGAAAATATAAAATACTTACATCGCAATTCTCGTGTTAATTTTTTACACTCTTGATCCATACCCTCAACATCAATCTTTTTCCACACAGTAGTCTTCCATTCATCTAAACTTGATTCTATAACGATGACATAATCCCATAGACATTTCAATAGCTTTAATTCACGCCTGGCTTGTTTAATATGCTTAAACTCTTGAACCTGTAGCTCAAATATATGTGCAGTTTCCATTAATGTATTCAATTCATCTTCATATTCTGCTATTTCTCTATTAACTCCATCCAATTTTTCATAAATATTCCGACAGCCATATCTATATTTAAAATAAATAAAAAATATCCATCAATAAATCAATGAAAATAATAATAACAAATTGTCTTACTTAAAAATGTCATTTTCACGAAATTTTATTAAATATTTTTGTTGTCTAAAATCGAAATAATTGAGACGTTTTTTAATCAAATCAATTTGATGAGCAAGCAAAGGTGACACAATTTGTTTAGTTAAAGCTGCTAATTTTTTAACATTTGTCCATGACTCAGGTAAACGTGTTAGCCAATCAAATGTTTCTTCACCAAATTCAACATCATAATCAGCCAATAAATTGATTATATCCTAATTAAAAAATAAATTACATTAAAAAATTTCATATTTTAATAATTTAATGTTAATTATACCTTAATTGGGTCAAACATGTTGTCTATTTTAGGCTGTCTATTTTTGACTTCCTTGAGATAATAAATAGCTGACAGTAAGCCTTGATAGTCATCCTCTGACACTTGTTGTGAGAATCTATCAGTTGCAGCATTAAGAAACTCTGACAGTTGTTTCAAACTTGGCATTTCATAAAGACAATCATATAAATATCAAATGAAAATATAAAATAACAGAGTTTAGGTGAATATAAATTTATCTACCTCGTATTGACCTGATCCACAAGATGTTGCTTCAATACATTAGCCCATTTACAAATGATATTTAACAAAGATTGTTTGAATGGCTTTGTATTTATTTTTAGCCATCGACATATTATTTTTTCATCATCAAATAAATTACATTTTTTATATAAATTCATAAAATAATCAATTTCTCTTTTAAAATCACTCAAAATTGGAATTTTTTCTTTGATAATATCACGTAAATTGTCTGGTGATTCAGCAGCTAATTCTTTTTCTTCGTCATTAAGATTTCTTGAGTATTTTAAAAAATAATCGAGATATTGTTGTCTGTCATCGAGCCACAGCCAATTATAAGTCTCATATGTCTTCATCATTTATATATTTATGTGTTATATAAAAAAATATATATTTTTAATGATGAATAAGTGGGTATTATTTGTCTCAATTAGATCAATATTAATTATACTTACAGTTGAATACTCTTGGGCTTGGACTAAAGCTTGCTTAACTCTATTTGATGTCTCTTCCAGCATAAATGTTATTCCTTCCTCTTCAGTCAAGTCAATCTTGGTAAAATGACAAAAAAAATATAAAATAATATTAAAGCTAGACTATTTTATTCGTATAAATTTTAATAAAAATTAAAAATATCACAAGTCAGTAGTCAATCAATGTCAACTTGATGTTAAAAATAAAATTTCATTTTTGGATGAAATAATAATGTAAAAATATAAATAAAAAAAAAAAGAATAATTTTTACCCCGTAATTCTGTCGTTCTACAGCTTTATCAGGATCTAAACGTGAAATTAATGTTCCCATTTTCATAATGTCTAACATCAAGCCTTCATAAAATCCATAAAATCCTCTTGGGTCGTCAATTTTAAGTGAAGGCTGAAAGATGATATCAGGTATTTCCAGACAAAGTTGCACCTCAAATAGTGGCAGTACATTTCCCTCTGGATCAGTTTCATCAAGTATATAACAAATACTTTTTTAAATTGAAAAAAAATCTTGAATTAATTGTTCATTTATTTATTTAATTATTATTACAATTAGTACCTCGTTGATACAGCTTGTATCAATCCTTTGGATATCAATTGATCGACATAAATGAGATAAGGTTTCCACTTGACTTGTCGTTGTTCATCAAGTATCATTTCTTTTTCATCATTTTCAATTTTTTTTAACAATTCAGATGGTGTCATTTCAACATCTAGCAATGCTGTATCTTTATTTTCATTGATTTTCCTTTGGTCTAATTCTTTGTCAGATATATTTCTATAAAATGTAAAGAAAAAAGTATTTTTTTTTTGTATTGAAAAAGTTATTATTTTATCAAATTATATTATTATTTTTATTTCTTTTTCTTCAGACAATGAGAATGGAAATAATATTTAAATTTTAGAATTGAGATAATTTTTTATTCTCTTTGTATAAATTTTTTTTATCTGACATTGTTGAAACAGTATCTGTATAAACAGATGTAGAACAATGCTGAGATTTTAAAATAAAATAGATAGTTGGCTGATTTTTTTTAGTCTACTTACTCTAATTCCATGGTTTTCTCAACTTGTTCAACCACAGCTTCTGTATCCGCTTCGTCAGGCTCAAGTTCCGACATGGCACGTTCAAATTCTTCTTTTATATAATCGGATTCAGGAATAAGATCGAAATATAACTTGTAATTCTCATCTAAAATACGTTTAATCTCACTATTTGTTGTCTCAATATTACTATATCTTTTGTTAAATCTTTGTTCACGTTCTTCAATTTCAAGTAAATTTTCAACTTTTGAATCTTTACGTTCAAGTACTGGTAAAATTGCCCACTCATAAATCATTTTCTCTAAATTTGAAATATTATCCTGGCAACGCATAACACGAGCATGTAATTTTCTTATTAAATTCAATAAACCTTCAACGTACTCGGGAGTCTCTAAAATTATATTTATACATTAAATTTAATATTTTAATTAATTTAATTGGAGAAAAAATCAAACCTGGTGAATTCCAGGTGTAAATAATTTGTCCATCATTAAGTAAATTATCAATCATTTCAATTTCTTCAAACAATAATTCCAATTCAACATCTAAACTTTTTGTTTTTACATTGTTATACCTGGGTTTTTTAAATTTAATGACAATTTAGCTTTTTGTTTTAATAAAAACCAAATAATAAATCATTTAATTACCAATTTGTGATGAGACTAATGTTGTAATTATTTTCAAATAAAATTTTTGTATTTGAAAATAAATCAATAGCTGCTTGTGGCAATTGGCTTCTTCCCATAATCATCATGTATCTTGTTTCTTTTAATATTGCTGATAGCTTTGAATCAAAATTAGACTCAATTAATTTATCGTCATTTATAATAAATATACATTTGTTGAGACTTTCTTCACATATTTGTGGCACTTTATTTGCCCACTCATTGAACAATAATTGATCAAATTCATCGAGTATATTCTGTCACAAATAGAAACTCAATTTATATTATAAAATATAAAAATAAGTTGATTGATTATATGACACAAACGTACATTTAGTTGGTCGTATTTGTTGGAAATATCGCGTGCTGATTGACTGACTAGTAACGGATGATCTATCAACTTTATTGACTCAACAGGATAATTAATGCGACGCTTCAACTTCATCAACCAACACAATGAACCAGCTACTGGTGGAAAATATTTATCTACTTTCATTCGTCCAGTTTTTATTTTCATATCAATATTGTCATCAAATATTTTCTAAATAAAAAAATCCATCATAGCATCATCATCATCATCAAAAAAAAATATTTATTAATTCATTTTGTTACCTTGACATCATCAAGAACATGATGGATATTTGATAATAAAATTTCATGATTATGCCAAAGTTGTAATTTAATAATTGGTCGTAATCCAATCGTTCCCATCAACCAGATAAATTTAAATGTATCTTCAATATTGCAACATCCATCAAAAGCTTTATCAAATATTGATGCCAATCTTCTGTCGAATGTTTCAATCTATAAAAATAGAATATATATTTAAAAAATTCACACAGAAACATACACACTTTCATGTCAAACACAAACTTTATCAAGAAATATTTCAATGTGTTTTGTAAATTCTTCATTCTCTGGAAGTAAAATGTCATACTCGACAGCTCCCAATTCACTGTATGCCTTTAAAAATTCATCATAAATATCAAGTACCATCTGAGACAATGATTTACCATTTAAACCAGTTATTTCAATTTTTTCAAGACGCAAATAATCTTTTGCTATTTCAAATAAATTCTAAAAATACAAAGTCAATTAATTATTTTAATGTTTTTTTTTTAGCTATTGAAATTTACCTTTATTTTTTTTAATCTTTCTTCATATTTCATGAGCCTTTCAAACACTAATTTTTCATGAAATGACCAAAGTATTGGTTTGCTTGGATATTTAAAATAATGCTCAATATTAATACGTGTATTTTCAAATAAATCACGTAGGTGTTGTATGACGTCCAAGACAGTTGTAATTTTTTTAAGATTGTCATCAATGTCACCTTGAAATAATGAACTTGAATCGAGATATTTTGATGCCTAAATGACAATAATAAATAGTTGAGCTGTCTTGATCCATAAATTATTTAAATGAAAATTAAAATTAAAACAAACTTGTGATATTATGAGATTGGAAATTTCTTTGAGAAGAGTTATAATGCGAGTTGTTGAACAATAATATTTTGAATTTGTCCATGCAAGGCACATTGTGTGCAATAATGTTTTAAGTTTTGCTCGTATTTCTGGTATATCAAGAGTCTCAATTTCATCAAACTGTGTTTGAAGTGGTTTTAAGTACAAACAAACATCTCTTGCCTCAATAACAGCTAATTAAAAAAATATTAATTAACAATTTGATATTTAAATTTGATTTAATTAATGATAATAATTAACCTGCAACTATATTTTTAAATAATGTCTTGAATGCCATCAGATAAGGACTCTCAGTTATTTCAAGAAGACGTACTATTTTCTTAACTCTTGGATCTTTTAATTGATCATAAACTGACTCTATATTTTTTAATCTATTACGCCAAAATGTTATTTCTATTTTATGATAAAAACAAAATATAATTAAAGTTGTTGATGATGTTTTTTTATATTTTTAACAAAATAAAATTACCAGAATTTGGAAGTGGTTGATTTCCTTCATTAAATATTTGTGAACTATCTTGATCAAAAAACTCATTCATTTGTGATGTCCATCTTGTGACAATGTCTTCAATATTATTTTTAAATGAAAGATCAATTTTTTCACTTGTTAGCTGATCAATATCATATAAATTTTCAATTCCCTGAGGCATAGGTAAATAAATTTGTCCAGCTATTTTACCTTGTAGCTTTAAATTGAAAACACAAAAAGTTTAATAATGAAATGAATTTATTTTTAATATTTTTAATTATAAATTTTGTATGATGGAGACATTGGTGGAATCTCAGCTGTACAGTGAGATGACATCCGAGTGACGCTTTACCAACCAAAAGAGACAGGAAATTGAATAGATAAAAGAGATTGGACTCTAAATATAAAGTTGAGCAATGATAACGTTGAATGACAATACAGAAAAAAAAAATATAATTGTCAAAAATAAAAAAATAAAAGTAAATAATTTAAATAGAAAATTTATCAGATTAAATAGAAAAAATTAAATTAAATTAAAGAAAAAAACCTCGTAAACTGTATTTCGCATGTCATAGAGATGTTTTTTGACGTCATCAACAACAACACAAGGCCAACCCTGGTGATTATTTGGATTTGATAATACTGGTATATAAACCTTGACAAAAATAATTAAAAATATAAAATAAGGAGACATTAGGCTAATCACAAGACAGGTAATTGATTGTTTTAAAATGAAACAAACATTATCTAGTAGAAGAGCAAATTCATCAATAGCATGTGGTGATAAATCACCTGGAATCAATACATCACGATAATTATCATCAGTAATATTAACAGATTCACGACGAAGAAAGTAGGATGATTTGACTTTTGATTCTGCAATTATTCCTAAATTTGGAATGAGAATTCCAGCTGATGATATTTGGAATGTCAAAATGTTTTCATCTGGTGTATTGAAGAATTTAATAATTATGTCCTGAAAGTTAATTATTCGCATTGATAATTTCTTTTTTTTTTTCGATACAAAATTGATGATGAAAAAAAAAATTGATAATTTATTTTTACCTTAAAATCTTCAGTAGCAAGCATTTTTAGAAATTTATCAGGTTTTAATTTACTTGTTCGTGATAAATATTGATATAAAAAATCCAATCTTGGGTCATCATTTTTATCAGCCATTATTTATTTATTATTATATAATGACTTATCTTTTATAGACGTAAATCCAATTTAAAAACAAAAACAAAAACAAAACACACAGCAGCTTACCAATAAATTCCATTATTATCGACAATATTTCTAAAAAGTTCAGAACATCACTGCTAGATGGAAAAAAGTCAATAAAAATCAAATTTTCAAATAGAAAAAAAAAGCAAATATTTGATTTACTTGAAAGTGCCGATGACTAATGTTCTCCAATAAATTTTAAATATTTAAAACAATTCATAGGAAAAGTTAGCCAACAAAATTTTCAACCCCCAAAATAAAAATACATCAATTATTGACAAAAAAAAAAAAAAAAAATAATAATAAATGATGGGTCACATGAACATCATTGTAAATATAAAAAATGACAAAAAAAAAAAATGATTTCCAGGGCCAACAAGACTGTTGACAAATGTCTAAACGTCAAAAATAAAATAAATAGAAAAAAAGAGGGCGAAATTAGGCGTGACTAGTTTAATTTTACAATGAAAAAAAATCATAACAATAAGACTGTTGCAAGGACTAGCAGAAAGTGAAGAAAAAAAAAATAGGAGGTACAAAGTTGAGTAAGCTCGTATTATTTAATTCAAATAGTAAAAATATATAAATAAATTCAATGCAATAATATTTTTGATCCCAAGAGACTTTTAAATTTAAATATATTCTTTCAACTTCTTCTTCAACCCCCTCGGTATTACCAAGAGACACACATGGCCTATGTTTTTAGAATAAAATATAGGTGATCTTGTTTTATCCACCCATACATGTGCATAGTTTTTTTTTTTTGTGTCCTTTACCTGGCGGCAAATTCGATATATGGCCTTTGTCCCTTTTGCAAAAGCGACCAAGCCAAAGAATGAATACATTTTTTGAATTTCGACAAGGGCTCGTTTCGACCCCCAATTTCCCCTTGTGTAAATATATAATTTTTTTTCTCCTCAGTAAATGATTCCATCTTCCTTTTCCATACAATTTATCATGTATTTTCTCTTTTCATCATTTTTGGAGAATCCAGTCTCCGTCATCGTCATCATCCCTTGTCCTTCTTTTGGTCCAGCAGCATCCTTTCTTCCTTTTTCATCATCCCCCTCTACAATTTTATATGTATTTTATTCAAGAATCTTTCTTGTGTGCACCACCTCCACATACATCCTGATGGACCGTATGGTGGCGCAACCTTGCGTCTGTTTAATCCTTATACTCCCAGTGGTGATGGTAAAAAACAGTGGGGATAGAGAGTAGCTGATTCCCCGTGAAATGCCTCCACCCGTCTGATCAAAACCAGTCAGTGCGAGTTCAGAGTGCCGCCAATGCGTATCACGAAATTTAAAAAATCGAAAAATATTCGAAATCGAAATCAGATGACATTCTGATCACGCACTGTTACTATATCGAAATAAAAAATAAAAAAAAACGTGAAATTTTAAAAAATTGTTTATTTTACTACTTTTAAATTACAAGTGAATATTTTTTTCTCAAATTACCAATTATCATCGTCATCATTGTCAAGTGTGTTTGAATATTTTTTAAAAAAAAAAAATCATGAAAACACAATATCAAATGGATTAAGCAAATAACCCAAGGATACAAGTTTATTAAACAAAAAAAAAAAAAAAAAAGTGTTAATTATTTATTTATTTAAAAAAATAAAAAAAAAATAATAAATAATTTTTAAATGAATGCTAAGTTCAAGTGATTGTTCACAAGAGTGGATTAAATTATGGAGAAAGTTTATAAAATGGTACAGTGTAAACTTATGTGATACCTGGAGGTGTTGTTGTTTTTTTTTTTTTTTTTTTTTTTTTTTTTTTTTTTTTTTTTTTTTTTTTTTTTT